>NRDX01000003.1:0-26140 GCA_004125185.1 Entelexis vaccinii | reverse complement strand
CCTTGTTAATGACTCCCATTGGCTCGGCTAGGCGGTTCTACGGCATGGATGACGATGTCTATAGTTCTTATGTGTGCAAGATGCCAAGAGTTCGCTGTTGGCGGTGACGCAGGGTAATGCGCCACAGAGTTTACTTTACCCCTTGATCGCACGCAACCCAGTGTGCATGGATCAACACAACCCTAGCCACCGCAGCAGGCCCGGATAATCATGCCCCATAAGATCCGTAAACTTTCCTAAAGCGGAACTACATAGAAGCAAGCAGAGCTCAGCGCCTTTCGGCTGATTCTTGACAATGGAGCTACATTTAGTTGATGCTTCGGGCCTTTGTGAGCCCATATGGGGCGGTATAAACGTCATCAAATATCACATATACAATTCACGCAGAATATCCTGCTGTTCCTTCGAAAGCACGCGTCCGCGGTTGTGCCTGCCCAGTCTGCCGCTGTGCCGACTGCGTGATTTGTCGGGGTTCGAAATATTAGGATTCAGGGACTCAAACGAAGTGTACTGCGGTCCGCTTGAGGTATCGAGCAGCGGGGTATCTACGTTGCGATTGCTCAATAGTGGAGGGCGAGTATGCGGCGGTTGCAATGGCGAATCAGGCTGTCCAGCAGTTGATGCGCTCTCTGGCCGTGCGTATGCAGACTCAGGCAACGCGGGCCTCATAGTAGACACAGGAGACGTTATGGCCGTGTTTAGAACTGAGCCCTGCTCGGCATCGGAAGGGCCAGCGGTGGTGCCGTCGTCGTCGAGTCGCGACGAGAGGAGGCCTACTCCGGTTATGAGGATGAACGTGCCCAGCACGACGAAGCCGAGATGCTCTGGGGCGAACCTGCTTTTCGAGCCATAAAAAGCAAATCCGTTGAGCAGTGTAACCACGTTATATACGCAGAAAATGAGAGGGTAGAGCACGGAGGTGGAGACGCGCTGCAGGCCGCTATTGACGCACCACATCTGACCGAGAGCAAACGTAAGGAACAGAATGGGCGGGACCCAGAATTGTAGGCGCACGAGGTCTCTAAAGATGGTTGCCACGTCGCGCACCAGCAGTCCAATGACTGTCTTGGCCATGAGCAAGGAGTGGGCGCTCAAGATGCCGCCTGCCAGGCCCAGAAGCACACCCCGTGCAGACCCGCGCAATGGGGTGGCCGATTGAGCCTTGTAAACACATGCGAATATGACTGCGATGGAAAAGGACATGTAGAGCATGAATTCGCGGGCGTAGAGCAGAGATAAAAGCTCGTCGAGCGACAAGTCAGGATCGGCTTGCTGGACGCCACCGAAGGCGGCGACAAAGACGGCGCCGGTTATTATGAGGCAGGTTCCCACGGCGGCGGGTTTAGTCAATGGCTCGTGGAGCAGCGCCCATGCGAACAGGCTGTTCGCGACGAGGCCCGCGGCCTGGAGCGTGCATACGAGGACCAATGGGAGCAAGGCGAGCTGGACGGTGGAGCCGAGCAGGTTTGCCAGGACGAAGAGCGCGACGCCGAGGCGCCAGATGCGGATGTTGGAGCGCTCGGGGACGTCGTGCAGGCCGAGGTAGGACACGCGCTGCAACGTGAGCCCGAGGCTCTGGATGGCGCTCGACACAACGGCCACAGCGCATTTCAGAAACAGATTCATCGGCCCTCAACGGTTCCGCGCGTGCTGCATCCACAAACTAAGCGGCCAAGTGTCAAATGTCGCCGTGCGTCGCGACGCCGGATGTGCGCTAATTGGGGGTCCCCATATAGCAGCAGCTGGGGAGGCTGCCATGTGGTGTCACATGGCCCCGCTGACCTGCCCCCCCCAGGGTGTGGCCGGCCCAGCTTTTTTTTTTTCCAGTGGGAACGACAGTAGCAGGGGCAGGGGCAGCGATCAGCCATCTGCGATCGGCGTATGTCGTCGTTTCCGTCGCGCATCGTCGCTAACTAT
The DNA here is from genome assembly GCA_004125185.1 of Entelexis vaccinii. NCBI lineage: Eukaryota > Fungi > Ascomycota > Dipodascomycetes > Dipodascales > Trichomonascaceae > Entelexis > Entelexis vaccinii. The sequence goes on along the minus strand of NRDX01000003.1, from coordinate 24,223 downwards.
TTTGGAGTGATGAACGCCGCCAGCACGCTGCCGGCGCGCGTGGCGCCAGCGTCGGGCGTGTTTGCGAAGGGCAAGGCGCTGGTTGGGTTCTACAAAGCCGGCGTCAAGAACGTGTGGCGGAACCGGCAGCGCGCGGCCGAGATCCGCAGCGAGTACGGCGCGGCGAGCGGCCTCGGGCTCGCGCGCTCGATTGTGGAGAACGCGCACCTGGCCGGGATCGAGCGCAAAGTGCGGCGCGAGACGGCGCCGTCGCTGCGCGTCTCGCGGGCCGAGCTGCTGACGGTGCTGCGCACGGAGCGCGACTTCTACAAGCTGCCGATGTTCTGCGTCGTGTTTGCCGTTTTCTTCGAGATGACGCCCATTGTGCTGTACGCGTGCCCGCGCATTGCGCCGTCGACGTGTTTTTCGCTGGCGTTTCGCCGCCGCCGCAACGAGGAGTTCACGCAAGCGCAGCAGCTGCTGCGCACTGCGAGCAGCACGCTCGACGGATCCGAGTCCGTGTTCAGGCTGCCGACAAGCACGCTGCGGCAGTTCGCCAAGGTGCTGAACTTCGGCTGGCCCTACCGCTTCGCGCCGCGCGCCGTGCTGCGCCGCCGCATGATGGCGCACATCACGGAGGTGCGCGCCGACGACGTGCTGCTGCGGCAGAACCAGGCGAAGCTTGGCGAGCTCATTGACGAGGAACTCGAGCGCGCGCTGGCGGTGCGGAACCTCCCGCTGGACGGCGGGCGGCCCGCCTTGCAGCAATGGCTTAGCCAGTTCAAGGAGCCTATGGATGCCGGCTTTTTCGCCATTGGCCCGCAAAAACAATGAACATTTGCCGCTCTGTTCCCTAATAATGTGTGTGTGTGATGCATGTAACCTGCCTCCAGTGCATATGCAGCGCATACGCGGCGGCGCCTGCGCGGCGCCTGCGCAGTACCCATGCGGCACCCATGCGGCACATACACAGTTTGTACATACCGATCATGTAGATTATAGAGCTCCATGCGTTAGACTGTAACACATTGTGCGGCACACACGCGGCACACAGAAACTACATCTCTTAACATGCATCACTACACACACTAATCATCGTGCACAACGTGCATAACGTGCATGATGTAGGCCTCTCAATTGGTGCGCATTGGTGGGTGCGCATTGGTGGGTGCGCGACGCGACATGCTATCATACATTCTTCATAGCTTAGCTTGTTTTATTACTACGTTACTCCTCCTTCAGGTTCTGCACCTCGCCGGCAATGGCGTAGCCGCTCGGCGTCCACCGCACGTAGTCGAGGGGCAGAAGCTTCGGCCAGTTCACGTACTGCAGGCCGTGCGCAAAGATGAATTTGAGCGACACAGACGCAATCACGGTGAACAGCAGCGTCATGAACGCGTTGAAGTACGCCGAGTGCCTCTCGGACGGGTACAGGATCGACAACGCTGCGACGAGGGCCGATCCGCCGAGCACGTACGGCACGGACTGGATCCACAGCGAGCGGCGGTCCGTGAACGGGTAGTCGCGCGCCGACGGCACAAAGTCGCCCACAAACAGCGAGAACCCGTCCTGGCGCGGGCCATCTAGGAGGTTGTTGCCGTAGTAGCGCACAATGGAGTTGCGCAGGTCCTGCAAAGCGCCCAGCTTCGTGCGCTTGCCCGTGCGCGTGAAGTCCGTCTTCAGCGCGCCCGTGCCGGAGTATGCGCACGACACGCCGTCGGCGTTGTCGGCCCAGATGTTGCGGAACGACGCCATGAAAACGGGGTCGTCGTTGATGTCGGCGCCGTCGCTGAGCACGCCGGCGGCCTCGAGCTGGCGCTGCAGCGCGAACATGGCGATGCAGCTCTGCACAACGTTCGTGCGGTCGAGGCAGTCCATGCAGTTTGTGCGCACGACGCCGGACTGCGTGCTGACGATCTTGCCGCCGGCGGCCTCGAACCAGCGCGTGTTCTCGAGCCCCAGCTCGATGAGCCGGTCTATAAGGATCTTCACGCGGTACCAGCGCATCTTCGAGCACTCGTGGTGGAAGTCGAAGTACACGTACACAACCTCGGGGTCCTGCAGCCTTTGCACCACCTCCTCGTACAGATCCTTGACGGCCTTCTCGTAGCCAGACTGGTTCACGAGGTTCACAAGGAACTGCGGGCCGTAAATGCGCTTCTGCTCGGCGAAGTGCTTTGCGGCAGCGTCGGCGCTGGCGTCGGCGTCGCCGATCTGCAGCCTTGGCCGGTACTTCAACGTGTTGACCTCGCCCCAGAACGCCGGGACCGAGCCACGCGTCTGCACGTAGCTAAAGACGCGGTCGCCGACCGTGACGAACTGCTCCGTCTCGTTGAAGTTTGCGGCGTGGCCCTGCGCGTCGAGGCCGCGGCGGAAGTAGCGCGTGCCGGCGCGGAAGCGCGAGCGCCGCGTGATGACGCCGAACTGCACGGGCTGGCCCCTCACGCTGAGCTTTGCCTCGGAGAACACGCCGTAGATGACCGGAAACAGGAACTGCGGAAACGGCACGAGCTCCTTCGAGATGGCCAGGTTCCAGAAGAAGCGCTCGTCGTACGTGGGTGGCTGGCCCGCAGCCACGGCCGTGGCCGTGCGCTGGAAGCTGGACGTGATGTCGAGCTCTGTCGAGTAGTAGAGTGTGGCGGCGGCGAGGTGCGCGCGCAGCAGGCTCACGTACTCGGCGTCCTTGCTCGCGTCCGCGAAGGGCACGACCTTCGTTTCCGTCACGCGGTACACAGGCTTGCCCTGGATCTCGCCGGCGCGCTGGCTGCCCGACGCCAGCACGAGGTGCTTCGAGAACGGCAGGTCCACAATGCCCAGCACGCCGGCAATCGCCTGCGAGGGCGTGCCGGCGCTGGCCTGCGCGGCCTTCTCCGCAGGCACAGCGGCAAGCACCCCGGACGAGCGGTCAATGGTCACGGCAGCGCCGCCATTGCGCAGCACAAACGCCTGCGGCAGGTCCGTGAACGTCGTCATGCCCCGCAGTACTCAAGTGGTGGTGGTGGTGGTGGTGGTGGTGGTAGCTCGTGGGCGGCTCACGTAAATGACATATCACCACCCACTACCCAGTAGTAGCCACCCGCAGCCTGGGCGGGCTGGCCTTGCCCCTGCCCTTCGGCTGCACGTCTCGGCAGCGCCGCCGCCGATGCTGCGCAGGCGCGCGCCGCCAGCGCGCGGCCGGGGGGTTTTTTTTTTGCCAGCCGCGCAGCACACGCGCGCGCAAACGCGCGCGCAAACGAGCGCGCATTCGTTGCGAGCAACTGTTGGCCGCACGCCGTGCGCGTGTATTTGCCACTGGCTGTATTAATTATTTTGATTTATTTTATTTTTCACTACTATTCGCAGCGGCCGTGCTTGCGTGCTAGCAATTTTGGCACGCACTGGCCCCCTTGTTGTTGTTGTGGTCCAGCTGCGGGCGGTGGGTGGTGTTTCTGCATTAGTGCCGGCCAGCGTTTGTGCATCTTACGTTATGGAGCACAGCCTGGCGCTCGAGGTGCCGCTGGAGTCGGCCGCGCAGGCCAGGGCGCTGTACAACACGCTGCGGCCGGACCCGGAGCTGCGGCCCGCGGAGCTCACGAAGCAGCTCGAGCTGCGCGACAACGTCGTCGACGTGCGCTTCACAGGCGTCTCGGAGCGGGCGCTGCGGGCGGGCGTGAACGGCTTCATGGACTCGCTGAACGAGGCGCTCGAGTGTCTGGCGGAGTTTGCGCCGGAGTACTACGAGCAGGACGGCGCTGAACGGAGCAACTAAAAACGGAGCAACTAAACTAGACTAGACCGGGCTAACGCTGCTGCCTACAACTTGTGAGATACTATTAAACTAGGCTAGGAAGAGTGCCCCTGATAGAGACCAGTAAAGATGGCTAAGGCTAGGCGCTGAGTTGTTCCAGATAATGTCAATCTAACTAGGGGAAGCAGTGGTTGCTGGTGAGCGGTGGTGGTGAGCGGTGGTGGTGAGCGGTGGTGGTGAGCGGTGGTGGTGGGCCGCTACTAGTGGGATGGCGCGCACACTTCACCAAAACACGAGCCGGACCAGAGTACATTTAGAGACCGTGGAAATAGATACTGCCGGTTAGACACTGCCGTATCGAGGAGTAGTACCGGTTTAGATCCTGCCATTTAGACACTGCCGGTTAGATCCTGCCGGTTAGATCCTGCCGGTTAGATCCTGCCGGTTAGATCCTGCCGGTTAGACACTGTCAGTTAAGGTACTGCCCAGGGGGCGATTAGCGAATAGATATGGTACAATGTGTGTTTCTTTTATTTTACGCGCTACTTCGACAGGTTCAGAAACAGAACCATGCGCTCCTCGTCGGGCTCCGCGTCGGCCAGCGGCGGCGGCCCGTAGTGTCTGATGAACCCGCCGTACGCCGCCTTGATGGCAATCACCGTCACCTGGTTCAGCCCCGGCGCCAGCGAGATGTCGAAGTTTTCCCACTGCTGCTGCGGCGACGCCGTCGGCAGCGGCATGATCTTGCCGCCGTTGAGCAGCACCGTCAGCTGCAGCGGGTGCACATCCTTGTTCACCAGCACAGACAGCCGCAGCGTCGACTGGTAGTACGGCAGCGTTGTCGCGTACGTCGTGAACGCAAGCGTCGGCGACGGCGGGATCCGCAGCTGCAGCATGTCGTTCTCCGCGCGCTTCACGTCCTCAATCGGCAGGTTCATCGCCATCTGCGGCGGAATCGGCGTCGACTGGCACGTCACCATGCGCAGCAGCGCCGACTCCTGCGTCTGCCCGGCCGGCCGCGTGGTTATTTCGTCGTACACCGTCTGCGGCTGCATGAGCTGCTGGCCCATGCCGTCGGCCCCGAGCTCGTTCGCCTGGCCATGCCCGTCCTCGTCCTCGTCGTTCTCGGGCAAGTCCTCCTCGTCGAAGTCGTCGAAGTCCGCCTCAAAGTCCTCGTCGTCGTCGTCCTCGTAGCGCGGAACCTCGGGCAGCACCTCCTCCTCGTCGTCTTCGTCGTCGTCATCTTCATCGTCGTCGTCGTCGTCGTCCATGTCGACGCTCATGCGCTCGTTCTCGTCGTCGTCCCCGTCGCGGCTCTCGTCGTCGTCGTCGGTGCCGCGCCGCGACGACGCGCCAGACTTCGGCGCCGCCGCGGCAAGGTGCTTCGGCAGCTGGCTGTACTTCTTGATTTTCGTGTCGAGCTGCTTGCGCAGCGACCGCGCGTCGTTGTAGATCTGCGAACCCTCCTGGTTGTAGAGCATTGCATTCGAAAAAATGAGCTCGACCATGCGCCGGAACTCGTCCCACGTCTCGGCCGGCTTCGCCTCGAGCTGCTTCCGCACCTTCGTGAACGACGTCGCCTCCTTCACGACGTCGTAGTACGACGGGTACGCCTTCCGGTCCGGCTCCGTCATGAACGCGTCGCTGAACCGCCGGCCTTTGTACTTGTAGCCCTCGAGCTCGTTCACGATCTGGAACTGCAGGCGCGCGCGCGTCGTGCGGCTGAGGCCGCGCCCGAGATACAGCAGCACAAAGTCCAGAATGTCCACGGCGTCGTCGTACACGGGCGAGTCGTCGCCGTTGTACGCCTTCGCGTTGTCGGCCATGAGCTCGAAGTCCGCGATCACCGAGTCGTCCGTGTCGTAGGCGCCCACGCGCACGCGCTTCCCGATCTCCGCCAGCGATATTGGCACGTCCACAACGTCCCGGTAGTCGGGGTACATCTGGATGTCCGGCACCTCCGTGAACAGCTCCACCACGGCGCGCCCGTCCACGCGCACCTGGTACAGCTTCTTCAGCAGCAGCGCGTACCGGTCATTGGCCGCCCCGCCGCCGCCGCCTGACGTCCGCCGCTTCGAGCTCATTTTCCTGGCGGGCTGCGCTGCGTCGAATGTCGTGGTCGGGTCTGCTCAGGTTTCGCGGCCGGCGCTGTGTGTGATGCTTAGTCGTCCTCGTCCTCGTCCTCGTCCTCGTCGCCATGCCGGCGGTTCACCCCAAAAATCGCCGTCTGCAGTCCGCGCTCCATCGTAAATAGAGTTCGTTATTTTTTTTTATTTTACAAACTATATAATTGCGCCGCTACACTCGCGGCAATCGCATCGTCATTGCATGGCAATCGCATGATCAGTGCAGGCCATCGCATAGTCATTGCACGGCCATCGCATAGTCATTGCACGGCCATCGCATAGTCATTGCACGGCCATCGCATAGTCAGTGCACGGCAATTGCTGCGCCATTGCCGCTTTCAGTTCAGTGCTTTTTTTAGCGCTGGAGCCGGGGAAGCACTACATTCAGCAGCTCCGTGATGCGCGCCTCATTTGACGGCGCTGCCGCGAGCCACTCCTTGCGGTACGCAGCCGCTTCGCTCGGCGCCTGCACCGTGCGCAAGCCCACTGCGAGCGCAAAGCGGTACAGAGCCTCCGAGTCGCCGCTGTCGCGCACCTTCGGGCCAATGGCGGCGAAGTACGGCCCCAGATTGAGCCCCGGCGCGTTCTGCACGGCGAGGTTCAGCGCCAGTGTCGCCAGCGCCACGGCAAGCGGCTTCGCGACCGGCGCACCGCGCGCCACGTCCTCGAGCATCGACAGCGCCTGCTGCAGAAGCGTTTTCGTCGCTGCGTCGCCAGCGTTGAAGTCGGGGCGCGCCGTGAGGTTCACTATGCCACGCGTTGCCAGCAGCGCGTGTTTCGGCACGCCCGGATCAAGCGCGCTCAACAGCTGCGCCCACACTACGTGCTGCGGCACGCTCGCAGCATCAGCAACCGCCACGCGCAGAAGATCAAACACGGGAAGCAGCCGGTCCAAGTTCTCCGCCCAGCGGTTCTTGAGCTCGAGTGCGACCTGCAGCAGCTCCGAGGCCGAGCTCGGCAGCGAGCTCAAAAGCGAGTCGATCTGGAACTGCTCGATCGTATCCCCGCCCTCGCCAGCGCTCTTTTCCAGCGCCTTAACCAACGGCTCCTTCTTGAACGCCTTGAGGAAAAGAGGCTGGGAGTAAAGGAGCACGGGCGGAATGGGCCCAGAGCTGGGCGTCGGTGCCGGCGCACTAGATGTACTTGACGCACTTTGTGCCGCACTGGCCGTGCTCGGTGCGCTAGCGGATGTAGTGTCAAAGCTCTTGGCCTGTGAGTTCTGGATTAGGAACTGCACTACCTGCTGCACATACGACGATGGCAGGTTATTGTCGAGAACAAACTTCTCGGCAACAATGTACGGGTTGTCGGTGTTGTTAAACGGAAGCTTCAGCGGCGGCGCCCCGTCCTCGATATCCACGTCAAACACGAAGTCGTACTGCTTGCCCTCAAACGTCTCCTTTTGCGATCCTGTGGACTGGCCGCTGCCCACAACGTCGCCAACCTTCATCCATACGCCGCCAGAGTACTGGTGCGCCTCTATCTGGCCAGACGCGCCACGAACCATGACGACTTGACCTTCTTGCTTGCCCTTCTGCTGCAGCACGCTCGAGTCGGCGATCTGGGACTCGTCGATCTCGTTCTGGCCCAGTGCCGATGCCTTCACCGCCTCGTCGAACTGCTCGAGCTCGGCGGCTGGCGCGCGGCGCTCCGCCGACTGCGTGAACACGCGCGCCGTGTTGTCGCTTGACCCGACTACAAAGTCGCCATTGGCCTCGTTCACGGCCACGGACCACTGCGAGATGGAAGGCAGCAAAATCGTTTGTAGTGCGCGCGACGCGGCCCAGTTCCACACGCGCACGGACCGGTCCTCGCCGCTGCTCACTACCTCGGTTGCACTGAGGCGCGCCACTGAGTACACGAACGACTGGTGCCCGCTCAGCCGCGTGTGCGGCTTGCCCGTGGCGAGGTCCCACACAATGATTGTGCCGTCGTTTGACGCGCTGGCGAAGTGCGTTGCCGATAGCACGGCGAGGCTGCGCACGGCGTCGGTGTGGCCGACAAACGTGCGCACACAGCTCCGCGACTCGAGGTCCCACAGCTTGATTGTGCGGTCCGCGCTGGCGCTGAGCAGCTGCGTGTCGCTGAGCAGCTTCACGTCCCATACGTTCTGCGTATGGCCCTCGAGCACAATGGATGCGTCGGGCGACGTCCACACACGCACGGTGTGGTCCCAGGAGCCCGAGGCGAGGAGCGGGTCCCTAAAGTCAAGACACGAGACGTTCGCAGTGTGGCCAATGTATACAAACGCCTGCTTGCCCGCGGCGTCGACCTTTGTGATGGTGCCGTCGTGCGCGCCAATAAACACGGCCTGCTCTGCCGCGCTTGTGGCCACGGAGTTCAGGAATTGGCTGCCCTCGACGAGCGTCTGCGCCTCGCCGGCGGCGCGGCTCAGTTTCGCGGTGCCGTCGCGGCTCGTCGTGACGACGGCGTCGCTCAGAAACGCCACGGCGCGCACGTCGTTCGCGTGCACGCCGACGGTGCGGCTCAGCCGGAATGGCTTGAAGTCCTGCATGCTGCCGCGCTGTGAAGTGCCTTAGTTTGTGGTTCTAGTGCGTGCGTGGTTCGAGAGCCTTGCCCCAAAGCTTAGGCGGTGGGCATGGTTAGTCACGCGGGATGTGGCGGTGGGTCCGAAACCGCCGAGCTGCGCTGCTTTAAATGAAGTTCTGAAGGTGCCGTATTCCGACGTTCAGCTTGTGTGTTCGTCTTGAGAGCTGTAGTGCGATCTGGGTTCGCGGCATGCCTTCTACGTCGACGTACTCACCGGTGGGTGGGAAAAGAAGCTAGTGGTTCACTAAAAGTTATTTAACCAGTGTGTGTTGTTGCTGAATCATTATTAACTCAATTGTTCCGTTAAACAAGCACGCTTTCGTTCTTGTCGAGTTCAATTCGTTATGTTCGAGTATGCCTCAGTGGGTCTAATCATTTACGACACTTTCAAGTAAGGGTGCTGATTAGGGTGTGTATGCACGACCTGACACAACCCAAAACATATGCCACATCTGCCACAACAAAGCACAATAAACACTAAATGTACGCAAATACGACTACTATGTTTAGAATTGAGCTAGTGTTTCGAACAATTACGAACGACGAGCAGGCCACGTCTGAGACGGCATAGTCATTTTAGGCGAACACTTGGCCCATGAGCCAAGTGTTTTGCCCGAACACGCAACTCAGGCCAACGAACCTGGCCGTAAAACAATGTTGTGCGACTTTTTTTCTGCGGCACACCGACGGCGAGTTTGTCGTTGCCGCTGTCGTTGTCATTGTATTTTGTTATGGTCGTCGTCGTTGTCGTCGCGCACGCATGCCGTCGTCTCAGCGACCCTGGCCCCTGGCCCCTGGCCCTGGCCCTGGGATCGCCGCCCGCCGCCCAGCTGGCCTTCCGTGACTAAGCGGGTATATGAGGCACGCGGCCAGCCTGTCTCCCACCTACATAATCCTTGGTTTCCCAAGCTGGCCACTCAGAACTCGGAGACGACACAGCACCCGCTTCTGAAGCCAGCGCTCTGATTCTCGGCCTCGTGCGTTAGAGGGGAACACAGACGGAGCAGGAGTGACTGACCGCACCCACCCAAGACTCTGAGCTGCTCAGCATCCACCTGGGACCTTCAAGAGCGGATCCGCGCGCGCCAAGACCGACTTACCAGCGCCGACTTTTCCGCCACGCTGCCATTTCCCGCCACCCTGGACACTACGGCCCGCAAATTTTTACTGCTGCTACCCCTTCGTGCCGTGCCGCCGGTTTCGTGTCCTGAGTCAGCAATGAATACGCATATCATGGCGCCAGCTGCTGCGCCCGACAATATGGCGTCGCCGTCGCCGCCGTCGTCGTCGTCGTCGTCGCAGCCCCGGCTCATTCCGGGGCAAGGGCGGGCCCACTTGGGCCCACCCCACTTGGGCCCACCGCCACGCCGCGTGTTTACCGCCGAGAACGACGGGTTCTCGAGCGAGGACGAGGAGCGCACACACGTTTCCGTGCTGTCGCGCCGCTTCCGCAAGCGCCGGCGCACGACCACGTCGCTGGACGGCGGGCCGAACCCGTCGCGCGAGGTCGTGGCCTCGCTGGCCGGCACGTCGCCGTACCCGCCCGTGTCGTTCCCGCACTCGCCGCCTTTGTTCGGGTTCGAGCAGAGCGGCCCGCTCGACGACGCGGACGACGAGCACATGATGCGCAAGCGCAAGAGCGTGAGCCTGCCGGACTCGGACGTGGCCGCGCGCCAGCGCTGCTACGAATACCTGCACTCGGCGATCGACGCCGTGTGGGCCGAGTACTGCGACTCGACATCGTATGCGGAGCGCCAGAAGTACATGCCGCACTCGCCCGTGAGCGAGGCGGAGGACCCCATTTTCGGCGCGTTTGCGTCGTCGAGCGGCGGCGAGAGCTGGGCCGAGGCGCCGCGCGCAAAGAGCCTGCCCGATGCGCTGCGCAGCTACAGCCACAGCCACGGCCAAGACCATAGCCACGGCCATAGCCACAGCCGCAGCCACAGCCTGGCCACGGGCGACAGCATCAGTCTGCAGCCGCAGAGCCAGAGCCTCATGCGTCAAAAGAACAAGCTGCTTGACGCAAAGTACTATCTCGGCTACATCGTAGCGTCGCCGGACCCGCACGACAGCGCGCGGTTCTGGCGCACCTGGGACCAGCTCAAGTACTCGACGGTTGAGCTCGTTGAGGGCGACGACGAGGAGGCCGACGAGGTGATCGAGGACCTCGAGGCCGGGCGCTTCTGACGTTTTTTTTATTTTCCTTGTACATATATCTCCGCATTCTCCAGATCTATTTATTTATTATTATTATTACGTTGAATAATGTTAAGTTACGAAAAAAAAAATGAACACAATTAATTAAGAAGAAGAAGAAGAAGAAGAAGAAGTGCATTTAAAAGGAAAGCCCACGGAATAATGGTGGGTGCTTTCCGCTCCTGCGTGTCGAAGTAGCCCACAAATCTATGGTGCACTTTCTATAACAACTGGAGGGGCAGCTTTGGAAGGGCAGCAGAGTGTACAGATATGCGACGTGCATTTCACTCCTGCGTGTAGCGGCCCTCCTCGAGCTCGGCAACCTTGTCCTGGATGTCGTAGTCGTCCTTCGTCTTCTCCCGCGTCTCAATGATCTGCCGCTTGCTCTTGTCCCAGTAGCGCCAGAACGTGTTCGCGCGGTTCAGCCGCACCGAGTCCTCAGCAGCCTCGGTCACGGACCGCAGGTTCTCAAACAGCTGCTCCAGGTTCTTCAGGATCTGGTTGTCCGGATCCGCCCTCTCCTCGTCCTGCAGCTGCTTGATCGTCGCCTCTAGGTACTCGAAGCACCGGTGCTGCGCGTTCGCGTCCTCCCGCGGAACGTATCCGGCTTGGTACCGCAAATAGTCTGCAAGCGGCATCTGGGGTCTCGTCGCCGCGGCTCGCTCGAGTTCTCTCTTTATGGAAAGCCTTCTTCCGCCCTCGCCAAAAAATGGGCTGGTGGGGCTCAGACCCGCCCACGGGTCACGTGGCGATAAGCCCTGCACAGCCGAGCCGGAAGCAGCCAACGGCGCTAGCCACGGCGGTTTACGCGCGTGATAGCGTGCATGCATGCATCGCGTAAGTGATTAGATGCGAGGAGACCAGAATGCAGCCCGCGTGCGGGCCTGCGTGCGGGCGGGCGTGTCTGCCAGCGTGCGTGCGTGCGTGCGTGCACAGGACATGCATGGCGCCCACATGGCTGAGGCACCCTTTTTTTTCAAACAACAACATCGCCCGCGTCTGGCTACAGTTTCGCAGAGAGCAGCCAAAGTTTGCACGCTCTGGCTCCACACAATATTTTGACTACTGGTCCGGGCCAAAGAAAATAAAAAAAAAAGAATTAAACAAGAGCAAAGCAAAACCTTATGCGTGGCTGACGACGAACGCTCTCCTGAATTGCAATGCTGCCACTTAGCAGGTGCATATAAATAAAACTCAAAACTTAAATCTGGGGCGCCGCGTGATCGAGGTTAACAAAGTTCCGTGGTCGGGAATGCCGAGCACGGGCTCGAAACCTGGCCCATTGGCACGGGCACGCAAACGCCTCTTCGTGTCTCACCCCATGGTTTGGCACCAACGGCCAGTCGATCTAGAACCCATTGTGCCCTCGCCGCAGACGCCGGACACCGACACCGACACCGACAACCTGTCGTACAGCTTCGTCGTCACCGACAGACAAAACACCGACAATGTGTACACCGCGGAATTGAGTCCGTTGACCCATGTGCGCGACATCAGCCATTGCCAGAACTTGCACATCGACCCGTCCCCGGATCCGCGCTACGTGCTGCCCTACACGGTTCCGTTCATTGACTGCAATTGGAACGCGTCGACCCTTAACATGCTGCTTGCCACAATGCAAAGCGGATATATTGCCTGCGGCGTCTTCTACAGCTCAAGTGATGCGGGCTGCATGGTCGCGCCCAATCAGGAGTGGATCAAGAGCAGTATTCCAAACCTGTTCACCCTGAGCTCGGCCAGCGCCGCGGGGCAGATCATCTCTATGATCGCGCCAAGCAGCTCTGATACGCATGGCACCATCTCTACCAGCTCCAAACCAGGCTCCAGCTCCGGAAGCAGCGGCGGTCTCATCGCCCTCTGGGCGGCCTTGGGTGTCTTCTTCTTCATTCTAATCTTCGTCGTCATTGGCGGCGTCATCCGCATGTGCCGCCATCCCGAGCGCTATAATAGCGACGGTACGGGAGAGGAACGCGCCCGCGGTCTGGCTCGAGCAATGCTCGACTCAGTACCCCTAGTAAGGGTCGACAATAGCCATGCGCGTGGAAACAGGGACGCAGCTAGCCACGATGTCGAGAGTCAAATTGATGATGACCACGAAAAAGTGGTAGTAGTCTTACCCACGCCGGCAGATGGTGGTCCTAGTATGAGCGCAGACTCGAACCGCAGCGACAACAACAACAACAACAACAACAACACTTTGCCAAAAGCTACAGTACAGGGCGCAACGGATAAGGAATTACCGGGTCCGTCAGGTGCAACTAGTCCATCCGCTCGCGCAGTCCCATCTCCGGCTGCTATTATATCTGCACCGGCACCGGCAAGGGTCAATACGTACGCTTTCAATGGCGGTGTGCGTACGCCTCAGCGAACACCCATGCGTACACCAGGGTTGACACCGGGAGGCACACCGCGAGCACTGTCTTGTGCTACTTCTCCGAGCGCTGATGTCCCACCATCATACTCCACGGATGGATTCCCCTTCCCGGTAATGCACGACAGCGTACCAAATAGCTCGCTTCAAACCATCGACGAAAACAAGGCGGCAATTAAGCCGCAAACAACATCTACGCCGCAGCCAGCCGGCCTCAGCGCGGGCGGTCTCAGCGCGGGCGGTCTCAGCGCGGGCCAATCTCCTATACGCACACTAAACAGCCCATCGGGAAGGCTGGCTGCTGGCGCTGCAGCACCAACAGCCTTCACAACAAGGAACCTAAAGCTTCCCTTGAACCCTCCGAGTGCTCGACACCGACGGCTGCGGAAGCAGGAGAAAGCCAGCCTAAGCAATGCTAATAATGGCACAGGAGAAGAGGACAAAGCCGCGAGTAGTAGCGCCGGAAGCAGCAACACAGACTCAAAGTCAGGACAGGCAATTGGGGTTTACGTTAATCATGACGACGACGTCTGCTCCATCTGCTTCGAAGAGTTTCAAACCGGCGACCTTTTACGAGCCCTGCCATGTAGCCACCACTTCCATGCAACCTGTGTGGACCCCTGGCTTCTAAAGTCGTCATCGAAATGCCCACTTTGTCGAGCAGATTTGCGCCAGCTCACAGCAAGTAGTACACAAGCAGCCGAGCACAGCCACCGGCTTGACCATACATTCCGCTTCATGAAAAGACGGATTCGCCGCGTAAGTGATTCGTTAAGGCCCGATTCGAGGTCTGGGTCTCGGACGCAGCTAGATGAAGGGCCCGAGATGCGAGGCACTGCGAGCAGTAGCACCATTGGTAGTAGCACCATTGGTAGTACTAATAGTACCGCTGGTAGTAGCACCAGCGCTGCTGGTAATAGCAGTGCTCCGGCGCGGAATAATGCACCCTCGCTTCGGCGCAGCAATACAGCGCCGCCGCACAGGCTGCTCCGTCTTTTGCCGCTTACGCCAAGCACTGCTCACCTTTTGCGGCCACATCGACCAACAGAGCACGAGCACTCATATGCGAGCGAATCCGCAACAAACACACCAGCAGCACTCCGTGCGGAGCCCGCTGAGTTGAGCACAAACGAGCGCGAACCGACGAGCGCGCCTAACACAAATGCTGATGCGAATGCGAATGCGAATGCTGATGCGAATGCTGATGCGAATGCTGATGCAAATGATGCTAATGATGCAAATGAGAATGAGAATTGATTTATATATGCAGACTATCGAGGTTCGGCGTCACAAGTACACGGTTCTTGATACTGCCGAGCGGGTATGCCGTGTGGCCCTGGTCATTAAGAAGCACTACGTCCTCAACACTAACACTGTTCGAGCCAAGCGTGACGTCGAACACGGCATCGCCAATGACAAGCGTAGTTTTGCCCGAGGCGTGGCGCCGTAGAGAGCCGAGCTGGCCCTCGAGGCCCGGAGCGTTCTGCACAGGCGCTTCATCAGCAGTTACATCCGCCGTGTCGGCAGGAGGAGCGTCCGGCATCTCAGCATCCTCGAGCTTCACGCCGTCAGTCAGCGGAGCACCCTTTGGCGCCTTGCCAGCCGCGAGGTTACCTATTCTCGGCAATTGCACGAGATAGAGCTGGCCCTCTTCGAAGTTGAGCACTTCCGACGCGTGTGCGTCCTCGACCTTGGCCTCTAGCTCACCGGGAGCCTCTGGCGCGGCCTTTGCCTGATTATGAGCGGCGGCATCGGCGGCGGACTCCTCGAGCTCACCAGGAGCGTCTGTAGTAGAAGGGACCCGCAAAGGAAAGAACGCTTCGCCGTTTCCGCCGCTGGCGACGTCTATTCTGCCGTCGTCACCAACAATGAGGTGGGCCTGCATGTTCTCGATTTCCTGCTCGCTCTTCACACTGCGGGCCGAGCCGCCGTGCGTTGTAGTACTGCTCGAGCCCTCTGACGGCATGAACGGCATGCGGCTCGTCGAGGACGACGCAATGGTTGGAGCAGCTAGCGGGCCAGCCGCCTCTGCTCGTGTGCCCATCTGCCGGCCCTTGCGGCGCTCCATCTTGCCCTTCTGGGGCCCGCGCTTCGAGTCTGCGTCGTTCTCGCGGTCCTGCGGCTTCAGCGCCGGCGCCGAGCTCTCGCGCTCCTCTTTACTGCGGCGTCCCACGGCATTGGGCAGAAACCGGCCGCCCCTGGCGCCGCCGCGGGCGCCGCCGCGGGAACTCAGGCCCTGAAGACGCTGCGGCGTGCTTGGTTTCTGATCCTTGGCTTCGGGCGCGTCTTCGGGACCGGGCATTTCCCTGAATAGCCAGGCGGTTAACGCAGGGCCATTAGCTGCGATATTTTTTGAGACGATGTAGGCACGTGACGGCGAGGGGCCCACTTACAAACCCTTCACCCTTCATCAGTCCTTTCCACCCTACCCCACACCACCATCGCCTGCCCCTTTCCCGGCGCTCGTCCGCTCCACCATCTACATATTCACTACATATTCAGTAGTGATGAGTATAAGCTGTAGCGACGGCCAAAGGGGGAGGGAGTAAGGGCTAACATTGCTCACAAACGCACGAAACACCGTTTGATCTTTAGGTCATAGACGCATTGGCACGAACGCCTAATGCCTAATTAGCACCACGCGTTCGCCTTATTGTAGACGTGCCGCGGCTCGTATTGGTCTAAACAGCAAACCGCTAAATATGTATGCATTGCGTAATTAATCTGCTCCATTCTGGCCCACGGTGCCTGAGTATAACAAACCTGCTCAGGTTAGTAACCCCCGGACCACGGCACCACGGCAAGCGGCTCAAGCGCGGCGCAAACGGTTTAGAATGATCATTAAAAGCCAGTGCGCGTAGGAAATGCATAACGTCTGATCAAATCACTAAATTAATAAACATGCACGCCTTTAGGTATTCGTGCCACGTACGCCGTCCCTGTGTGCAGTAATTATATAGCCTTTAAAAAAAAGGAAACAGTTATGAACAATGAAATGCTAAACGGATCGTAACAAAACTTGGGAGGCCGCCGTTTGTTATGGAATGCGGAGTAAACAACAGCAGCAGCAGCGGCGGGTGATGGTGGTAGCATTCGATCTCGCGGCGGCGCGGAGACTAAACCGCACAACAGCGGGCAGGCAGTCTTTGTTCCCAGCTTAGCTTAGCTTAGCTTAGCTTAGCTTCGCTTAGCTTAGCTCAGAGGCGCGAGGTGAGGAAAGGACCCGCACCAACGCTACAGCGGTTTTTTTGAGACGCCGGTTGGTAACGAGCGGTAGAAGAACCGGTGCAGAATGGTAGAGAGCGCCGTGCGAGAGGTCGAGGACAGCGGCGCGCGGAACTGGGACTTCACGCAATGCTTTGGCGACAAGAACGACATCGATAATGTGACGGAGGGCGACGTGATCAGCGCCGTCGAGTTTGACCACAGCGGCGAGTACTTTGCGACGGGCGACTGTGGCGGGCGGGTGGTTCTTTTCAAGCGGGAGGAGGACCAGAATTCGGAGTACAAGTTCTACACCGAGTTCCAGTCGCACGACCGCGAGTTTGATTACCTGAAGTCGCTGGAGATTGAGGAGAAAATCAACCAGATCCGCTGGTGCCGGCCGCAAAACAACGCGCGGTACCTCTTATCGACCAATGACAAGACGATCAAGCTGTGGAAAGTTTTTGAGAAGTCGATCAAGGTTGTTGCCGAGAACAACGGCACGGACCGGCTCAACTCGCGAAATTTTGCCAACGTGCCCATTTCGCAGCTGCGGCTGCCGCGCATGAATCTGCACGACACCATCGTGGCCACGACGCCACGCCGCACGTACGCGAACGCGCACGCGTACCACATCAACTCGATCAGCGTGAACAGCGACAACGAGACGTTTTTGTCGAGCGACGACCTGCGCATCAATTTGTGGAACCTGGACGTGCCCAACCAAAGCTTCAACATCGTGGATATCCGGCCCGCAAGCATGGAGGAGCTGACGGAGGTCATCACGGCCATGGAGTGCCACCCTACGCAGTGCAACGAGTTCATATACAGCACATGTAAGGGCAACGTGCGCATGGCCGACATGCGCGAGCGTGCTCTGTGCGACAACTATGCAAAGATCTACGAGGACCCGGGGGATCCCATGGAGGACTCGTTTTTCACGGAGATCACGTCGTCGATCAGCGACATCAAGTACGCGCGCAACGGACGCTATATAATTGCGCGCGACTTCATGACGGTCAAAATCTGGGACGTGGCGATGGAGCGACAGCCCGTGAAGACGATCCAGGTCCACGAGAACATCCGGCACATGCTGTGCGCATCGTACGAGACGGAGTCCATATTCGACAAATTCGAGGTCGAAGTATCCGGCGATTCGCAGAGCATCATGACGGGCTCGTACTCGAACAATTTCTTTATTTATCCTCACGCCATCGACGGCACCACCACCACCGGCGGCGGCAGCGGCGCGCTGAGCGACGCCGTGCCGGCCGTTTTGCCGGCCAGCGCGTTGCATGCAGACCGCACCGAGGCCTCCGCTGAAGACGACGACGACGACGCTATGGAAGACGACGACGAGTCGCGGCCCTCCGCGGCAGCAGCAGCAGCCGCTGCCGCATCGCATGAGCCTGCACGCAGCTCGCGCGCCCGCGACCGGCGCACGCGGCGCTCGCGCCGCAGCGCGGCTCCGTCGTTCTCCATGGACGGGCGCCGGCCTGACGACGTGGCCGCCGTCGACAGCGACATGATGGACGAGGACGAGGACAGCGGCGAGGGCAGCGAGCAGGAGGTCATCTCGCTCACCGCAGACAAGAACGTGTTCCGCAAGCGCTCGAACGCGCACGACGAGCACGGCCGCGGCGCCGGCGGCCGCGCGAGCCGCCTGCGCATGAGCCGCCGCAACAGCACAAAGGTCGACTTCCGCAAGAGCATTCTGCATTTGAGCTGGCACCCCTACGAAAACACGGTTGCAATCGCTGCTACAAATAATCTTTTTGTATTTAATGCCCCGCACATATAGTTGCGGGCTGAGGCCATTTTCATCCATCTAAGGTTTAGAGTGCAAACAAACAAACAAACAGACAGACAGACAGACAATGCAGAGCAGAGCAAAGCAGAGGAAAGCAGAGCAGAGCAGTGCAAAGCAAAGCAGAGCAGAGTAAAGCAGAGTAAAGCAGAGTAAAGCAGAGTAAAGCAAAGCAGAGCAGAAGTAATGTGTAATAGTACTACGAATGGTGCATTGATACATCGTTAAATATGGGATGGGATTTTAGAGGGGATTTACTCCGTCTTGTGGTGGTTTGTCGGGCCCCAGAATGGGCTCTTGTCGCCGTCGCCCCAGAAGAATTTGCGCGTGCGCACGTTCTGGTAGTCCATCTCGGGCGGCCACTGGTCGTCCGGCAGGCTCACAAGGTGCTCGAGGTGCTCGATGTGATGCTTCTCCTTCGGGTACACGTACCAGGCGCAGGCGATGAGCACGGGGATCGTGGCCAACGAGATGTTGCGCCAGACGGCGGTCGTGCTCGCCGCGTGCTCCTCGGTGTGCTTCTGGAACGACGCGTAGGCCTTTGCCTTCTCGGGGTTCGGCTTGAACACAATCTGGTGGTTCAGACGCTTGAAGATCTGGCTGGGGGCAGCACCAGTGCGACGCAGCATTTTGGTGTTGGTGGGTGGTTAGCGGTGGAGTTCAATTCGAGGCGAGTTCTCCGCTTTGTCATTGGTGGCTCTCAATGGCCGGCACAACTTGGCTTTCGATACGACGCAGGTCATGTGATGGTGGTGTGATGGGACACTGCTTTCTTTGGTTTTAACTAGTTGGCGCGGGCGCGGGCTGCGTGCGAATAATGCGCGCCAATTGAGCAGCTCCATTTGCCTGTTTATGGGGTTTGCGCGTGCGCACACTTGAACTAAACCACTAAATAGAACCACGAGCGGTGAACGCGCTCGCAAATAAACACGAGCAAAATGTAAAGCTACATACAAAGGCCTACAAAGTACGACGAAAATTCCGCCCCAGTTTAAGTGCCGTTTAGTGCGCGCAAGCTGCAGAACGCTGCGCTGAACTGCGGTTGAAGTGCTGAACCGCGCGCAGTGAAGCGGCAATGTTGTTGATGATGCTGGCGGGTGCATGCCCAATCAGTCACGGGTCCCAACCCAGCAGTGGTGCTAGGGGAGGAGGAGGGAGGGAGGGGGGCACGTGCACTACTTACTACTACCCGCGGCGGGCACGCGCTGCCCAATCAATGCGCCAGCTCGCGCGAGGTTTCCCCCCGGAGCATTGCTAAGCAGGAGCAGCGCCGGTGACATAAGCAGTGATCCCGGAGCGCCCAATCCCCTTTTTTTCCCTACCTCACCTACTCTCTCCCCTTCTTTTCTCCACCACCCCCTCAGATAGAGAACAAACTAGCCATGTTCAGATCTGCCCTTCGTCTCTCCTCGCGGGTGTCTGCGCTCCCGCGCCCGTTCGCCGGCGCCCGCCGCGGCTACGCCGCCAAGGCGGCGCCCACGGAGGTGTCGTCCATCCTCGAGCAGCGCATCCGCGGCGTCTCCTCGGAGGCCACGCTCGACGAGACTGGACGTGTGCTGTCGATCGGTGACGGTGTCGCCCGTGTCTTCGGCCTCAACAAGATCCAGGCCGAGGAGCTCGTCGAGTTCAACTCCGGCGTGAAGGGCATGGCCCTGAACCTCGAGGCTGGCCAGGTCGGTATTGTGCTGTTCGGCTCCGATGCCCTCGTGCGTGAGGGTGAGACCGTCAAGCGCACGGGCAACATTGTCGACGTTCCCGTCGGCCCCGAGCTGCTCGGCCGTGTCGTTGACGCCCTCGGCAACCCCATCGACGGCAAGGGCCCCATCAACGCCAAGGAGCGCCGCCGCGCCCAGCTGAAGGCCCCCGGCATTCTGCCCCGCCAGTCCGTCAACGAGCCCATGCAGACTGGTCTGAAGGCTGTCGACACGCTGGTGCCTGTCGGCCGTGGCCAGCGTGAGCTGATCATTGGTGACCGTCAGACCGGTAAGACGGCCATTGGTATCGACACCATTCTGAACCAGAAGCCGCTGAACGCCGGCACTGACGAGAAGAAGAAGCTGTACTGTGTCTACGTCGCTGTTGGCCAGAAGCGTTCGACGGTTGCCCAGCTCACGCAGACGCTCGAGGCGAACGCCGCCCTCAAGTACTCCATCATCGTTGCTGCCACCGCCTCGGAGGCCGCTCCTCTGCAGTACCTTGCTCCCTTCACCGGTTGCGCCATGGGTGAGTGGTTCCGTGACAACAAGCGCCACGCCCTGATCATCTACGACGATCTGTCGAAGCAGGCGGTTGCCTACCGTCAGATGTCGCTGCTGCTTCGTCGTCCCCCCGGACGTGAGGCCTACCCGGGTGATGTCTTCTACCTGCACTCGCGTCTGCTCGAGCGCTCGGCCAAGATGTCCGACGAGTACGGCAGCGGCTCGCTCACGGCTCTGCCCATCATTGAGACGCAGGGTGGTGATGTGTCGGCGTACATTCCGACGAACGTCATCTCCATTACGGATGGCCAGATCTTCCTTGAGGCCGACCTCTTCTACAAGGGTATCCGCCCGGCCATCAACGTTGGTCTGTCCGTGTCGCGTGTCGGTTCGGCCGCCCAGGTCAAGGCCGTGAAGCAGGTTGCTGGCTCGCTGAAGCTGTACCTTGCCCAGTACCGTGAGGTGGCTGCGTTCGCGCAGTTCGGCTCTGACCTTGACGCTTCGACGAAGCAGACGCTTACGCGTGGTGAGCGTCTGACGCGTCTGCTCATCCAGCCCCAGTTCAGCCCGCTCCCGGCCTCGAAGATGGCTCCTATCATCTACGCCGGTGTGAACGGTTTCCTGGATAACGTTGCGGTTGGTGACGTCCAGCGCTTCGAGAAGGAGTTCGGTGACTACCTTGCCGCCAACGAGAAGAGCATTCTTGAGGCTATCGACACCAAGGGTGAGCTGTCGAAGGAGGAGATTGCTCAGCTCAAGGAGGCTGCCACTAAGTTCTCGAGCTCGTTCAAATAAACAGTTCTATAACGGACCAAGGGCAAATTGACGAAACCAAAAACTTAAACTAGGCTATCCCGGAATAGATTAACGATTCTAAAGTTGACGGGCGCTGATTGTCGAGCGCATCACATTGTGTTGTTACCAGCTGTGGTAGTACTTTCATGTGCTGAGCGGTGCTGAGCTGTGCTGAGCTGTGCTTGCTGGTGGCGCGCTCTCAACCGCTACAATGTATCTGCAATATATAATTTAGTACTGCTAACGTGTGTTCGTCTATTTTGCGCGTCCATTTTGCCCATGCATGAAATTGGGCCGCCGCCGAGTTTTTGAGCGCAGTGCGTAACCCTTAACTGACCTTCGCTAATAGACCAAAACATCGCGCGCCGCCGCGACTTTAGCTTTAGCTTTGCATCGCGCTCCCCGAGCCGCGCTCATGTCCTGGCAAGAGCTCGTGAACGCGATCCGGCCGGTCCGGCCGCCGGCGCATGTAATTCTTGTGCTATGCGGGCGGGCCGCTGCCAGGCTCTCGCGGCTCCCTGGCCCGGCTTTCAGCGACACGGACATCGTCACGTTCCACCGCGCAAAGTACACGGGCAAGGACGACGAAGTGTCGGGCATTCTCGATGTTGTGCGTCTTGCCGTGCCCGAGGAAACGCTGGTAAAGCACGTTGTGATTGAGGACGGCCAGCGCGTGACGATCACTGCTCTGGACTGGCTCGACGACGTGAGCTCGTGGCAGGCCACGCTGCAGGAGGCGCTGGAAACAGTGGCTAGCGGCTCGAAACTGATCTTGACGGCGGTGAATTTCGAGAAGGCGGCAAGGGCGTGGCGCTCATCGGCCGTGCTGAGCGAGAAAATCGACGCGTGCCACCAATTTCTGCGCGTGAACGCCCTGAAACATAACGCCACGTTAGTGTACACCACGCAGAACGATGCCGAAATCGACTGGCTGGCCATTGTATCCCACGTAACAGGCACAGCACTCACGTCGCGGCCGGTTCCGCCCGAGCAGCTTGTCGCCGATCCAGTATTTGCTGTATTTGGCGAGACCAGCAGCGACACGAAGGAGCGCATTCTGGCATTGAACCCGTCGTTCGACTTTGACGCAGCTATGCAGGGCAAATTGGCCCTCGAGTCCTTAGCGGAGGCCGAGGTCGAGACCACAAAACCAACAGAGCTCTCGCTCGAGGCCGTGCTCGCCGAGTTCGACGAGAAGAATCCCGGAGTTCGGATGTCGGAGGAATCGGCGGCGGAGTCGCAGAAACTAGTTTATGATGGCGTGGGCACCGGCGCGTCCGAGGACCGCCGTGTAATTAGCGAGTTCTTCACTAAAATCGCGCAGCGCTCGACATGACTGCTGAACATGACTGCTGAACATGACTGCTGAACATGACTGCTGAACATGACTGCTGAACATGACTGCTGAACATGACTGCTGAACATGACTGCTGAACATGACTGCTGAACATGACTGCTGAACATGACTGCTGAACATGACTGCTGAACATGGCCGCGCTGGCTGGCTTTTATAAGTTAATTCGTTACAGGTTAATTCTGGTTTTATACATCACACGCACTTTTCTGCTGTCGCTTTCTGCTGTCATTTTGCTGCTGTCTCTCTGTTTTTTTTGTCGGCGCGCACATATGCCAAGGTTAGTTAGTCGCGGCCTTCGGAAATGCGGGCCTCTACGGCTCCAGACTGCGTCAAATATCGTACCCATTTCAGCGTCGCGTACTTCATGGACTCCTCCACGACCTGCAGCGACTGCACTTTGAGGCCGGAGCTGGCGTGCATGTTGATGAGGAACTTTGCCGTGATGGGCTCGCCTGCCGCCGCCAGGGACTCCGGCGTGCGGATGCGCAGCGTGGCCTCGTGCTGTCCTGCGAGCCGGCCTATTTTCCACTCGACGGCGTGGTGCTCGGGCACGAATTTGGCCTTGCCGTTGCTGCACTTAGCGCGTTTCGGCTCGCCGGCCGACGTGGGTATTGGCACCAAGATGACCACGTTTGTGAGGTGGTGCGTCGAGTCGAGCGGGCAGCGCACGCGGATCGAGTGCTCGCCGTCGCTCAGCGAGTACGAATTGAGCAAGGCCACGGGCAGTTTGATGCCGCGCGTGACGCGGTAGCGCAGGAGCTCGAACTCGCCCTCGGGCGGCACAAACCGAACAATGCCCGAGTTATGGAACCGCGTGTGGTCGACGCAGGAATGCAATTGGCTGTTCTCGAGCACGGTGTTCTGCGAGAGATCGATTTGGCACTGCGGCACGCCCGAGAGATGCGACTTCACGGCGATGCGCCCGTCGACGCTCGCGCTGACGGGGCTGCCCTCGGCGCTGAACACAGCGTTCATGTGCTCAATGACGTCCACATACACCTCATTTCGGCGGTGCTTCACGTCGCCGGACCGCCACGGAACCTCGCTCACGCTGTTCAGCTTCGACGACGACGACTTGCCAGGCGTACGCGCGACGTCGCGCGGGCCGGCCAGCGACGACGACGACGAAGACGAACCGGCGCTCGACATCGTGCGCTTTAGCGCGCTAACCACGCCGCCCGAACCGCTGCCCGCGTCGCCCGTCACTGCATCCGGGCCGGAACCGCCCGACAAATACTGTTTCAAAACGGCCGGCTCCGTGGTTTGTGGGTACCCGAAGTCCACGAGCTCGTCCAAAATCTCGTATATCTGCGTGACGTTGCGGTAGCAGGAGGCCTCGTCGAATTGGCCGAGCTGCGCCGTGCACACGTCGCACAGCTTATACAAAAACTCAAAAACGGCAGACCCGTCGACGTCGTGCCGCGTCACGGCCACGACAAACAGCGAGTTGTACCGGATGTGCAGAAAGCTCGTGGAGCCGAGCGTGAGCAGCGGCGACGCCGCCTCGGCGCCCGTAATTACTTGCACGCGGAACGCGTCGGTGACGGCGCGCCGCAGGCCGTCCTTGTAGATCCGCGACGCCAGAATCTCGCCGCGCTGGCCGTATATCAGCACAGCCGAGATCATTTCCGAGACTTAACCGCTATGGACGCCTGCAGAGCCCGCGCCGGATCGCTGGCTTCGTGGATTCGCCGCGGCGTGTGTGGTTTAGTCGCGTCACTTGACCGGCCCAAAGACCGGTGCTTCAAAGCGGCGCGAATGCGGGCATTTTCTCACGCTAGCAGACTTATTTTAGTAAACTTATTTTAGTAGACTTATTTTAGTCGACTTGTTTCTGCAGTGAAGCCCGTATTTATGCTATTTAAGTTTGTGTGTAGGACCAAGGTTAAGAAGATGTGGGGGAGTGGGAGCTG
>NRDX01000039.1:0-76432 GCA_004125185.1 Entelexis vaccinii | reverse complement strand
TGATGAACCTTTTTGGCAGTGATAGACGGCGATCACTACTGATAGAATGGACGTTTTATGATTTGTCATCAGGTGGCTCATTCCTTAGGCGACCGGCTCATAATCATGGCACCTACAGTAGAGTTGATTTGGAGCGCTTTTCTTCTTGACGATGTGGTATAACGGGGGCCGGTGGTAGCATAATAATGTAAGTACAGTGCGGATGCTAAATAGGCCGCACATATAGTACTAAATACAACTAGTAGCCAATTCAACGTCCGTCCCAATAGAGCCTGTGTTTCATGTCTATGGAATACACATTTTTAACAAAACTTTCACCGCCTATGAATTATAGACAAATGTATTTATGTCGAAGGGCGATAGGTGCCGGGCTCGCGCCGGGCTCGCGCCGAGACTAGTGTTTCAACAGCCCGCACCAACTTGAGGCATTGCATCTATCCAATGTTGCGACGCGCTCAATGCACAGTTCCGTTCATGAGTTTTTGGGCGTAGTCGTGGACGGTGAAGATGACGGCGCTGGACGGTCCTGCTCGCAAACACGTTACGAGGCACCCCCGGTAGAGGCCGCGCACGCCAATTGTCCGCACAAGCTCTCTCCCAGTTTCATAAAATGAGAGCGGCTGTGTTCCTCGTAGTCTATCCGTTTGCATGCGAGACTTTATAGTGTCGGCAGGGAAGAGGCTGAGGTTATAAGCGACGCCAGAAGCAGCGCCAGCAAGGAGCGGTCCTGTAGAGTCGCGCAGCGCATAGTAAGTACCGAACCAAGCCGCACTACCACCGCACTCGCGCAGGGCCGTGCCTGTCTGGCCTCTCCAGAAGCCTCGCGCGCCGTCCTGCATCCATGTGGCCTTGACGTAGTGCCAGATGCCGCGAGGACTGTTCCCAGCGTTGACTTGGACCTGGCACTTGACGAGCTCGATGGGTGTGAGCACGAACGAGGCCATGAGCCCGCTCAGGCTGCCCGCCGCCAGGGCACGGGTTGTCCCACTTGGCATGCCTGCGTGACCGAGCGAGGAGTCGAATGCGGCAAACGTGCTGAACAGCACGGCGTTCTCGGCGGCCGCCCCCACGAGCGGCGCCGAGAGCCCGCGGTAAAGGCCGGCAATGCCCTCGTGCCGCAGCGTCTGCGTGAGGCAGTCGACGGCGCCGGAGTACTGCGGCGCCGTGAGCGACTGGGCCTGGAGGCGGACCTTTGTTGTGTCGAACGGGTACTCGACGAGCTTGCCGACGGAGCCCGCGACGGACCCAGCGACGATTTCCTTCAGTCCATCGGCGGCCATAGACAGAGGCAGAGAGGCGCATCATGTGACCACACTGAAATTTCACGCTTGAGCGCTCGACGAACAAAAGGCTGTTGCGATTGAGTTGTGTGGGTGGATAAGCTAAACCAGGTGCGATTGAGTTATGCCGACGGAGCAGGCCAAAAAGAGTAGGCAGGCCAATCGGGGAGTACAAAGTAGGCAGGCCAAGTGGGGAGTATTGATTTATGGAGACGACTCGAGGCACTAGGGAATTGGTTGTATATATATGGAGACTGAGTGATGGGCAGCGAATGCGCGTTTTTTTTTAATTGCGGGAATAAGGTGCACCCTTTATTCAGTTCGCCACAGTGAGCATTACAGTTTCTTGTATGAGGAGGACTAAGACTAAATATAGATGGGCGGACGCCCCTCACCTATCGACCACAATCAAACGACAGAATCGACACAAGCGCCGCTACTGCTGATGTTATTGTGGAATACCGTGGTTGAATATCCATGCCAGTGCTACTGCTGGCCCGATCCGCGCCATTTTAATTGCCGACGCGCGCCGCCGTTGCCAAAACCCGCCTCGCGAACCCTAGAAAAGCGGGCCTGATTACCTCACGACACGGCACCTGCGGCTAGTAATGGCAGTGCGCACGGCACCCGGCTCGGTAACGCGCCAGCCGCTTTTTGGGCGCACATCTCGGCATCTGTGGAGTCGAAGCAGGGATATTTGATAGTAGAAAGTAGAAACGAGTATAAAACGGTGGAGTAAATTTAATCAATATGCGCTCAGGCGGCAAGGGTGAGCGGATCCGGAGCCCCATTTCCGAGTCACGAATGCAGGGCAAGTCCGTCGTGTACGTGGCCCGCAGTGTGCATTGTGTGTGCATTGTGATGGAAGAGGCGAAATGGATTCTGAATTTAGGCCGTATCAGTGCAGCAGACGCATGCACCGCACGCACAGTCGCGAGTAGCTTGCGTGCAAACGCACTTTGTGCAAGCGCAGGGCTGGTTAGGAGTGTTCTTTGCAGTCATTGTGTAGTAGTGAAGGAAAATACTGGATTATTGTGCGGGGTGGAGCCCCTTATATAGTTGATATGCACACGTGTGAACCCTCGCCACCACGCACGGCATGAGTCACGGTGCAGCAAAGCCTCGCTTGCGCGTGGCAATTAAATGCCAAGAAATATGTGTGACGCTCGATGCTGCGGTTGTGTACAACTTGGTTGGTTTACGTAGTTTTTGGGTGGGTGGGTTGGTTAGTTTGGGAACAAACTGGTCTCGTAGAGATAATGGGCGGACTCCACATTGTGATGTTTAATCGTGCTGCAGGGGTACATTTACCGATGCACGGCGATGGAGCATTTGCTGATCTGGTATGTAGAGGCGCTCTTTTAAGTTAGGTGGATTAATCGATAAGCTGGGCCGATTCCCCGTTTGCACTACTAATTGTGGTGCGAGGAACATGCCGATTTATTGAGTGAATTTAGCGGTTGGGTGCTGCATGGTAACAGCGGGTGCGGCTAGCTGATTGGTTTTTGACCGGAACAGGCAGTCAAGTTGGAATGCACTGATGTGTATATAAATGGAGAGGGATTGCATTGAGGTGTGAATCAGATAAGGTGCATTAACGGGGTAAATGCGTTCATATATAGGAACAGCATGTGAGGTCGGCGGTCCGCAAACGGACGAGTATAGTAGACAGAATGCATAGTCTATATAGAGGTAGTGCTAAGGGGCAGTGCTAAGGGGCAGTGCCAAGGGGTAGTACCAAGGGGTAACGCTAAGGGGTAGCGCTAAGGGGTAACGCTAAGGGGTAACGCCAAGGGCAGCAGTACTGCAGCACTCCACTATGGAGCTGCCGGAGCGGTGGCCACGTCGCTGGTCTCGGCGATCTCGAGCTTCAGCTTCTCCCACCACAGCGGCTCGACCACCAAAAGCTTGCTCTCGATCGTCGGCTTCGAGTACTCCCAGGGCAGCTGCTCGGACTCCGGGTCCACGACGTAGATGCTGCCCTTGACCCAGGCCTTGCGCGAGGCGTTTTCGGGCTTCGGCGACGTGGCGCGCATGACGATCCAGCGGCCGGCCGGCGTCGGCGCCTTGTAGGCGATGTCGAGCGACGCCGTCACGCCGACGTGGTGTGGCAGCACGGCGAAGCCGCAGTGGCACAGGCCCTCGTCGAGCAGCGTGGCGAGAAAGCCGCCGTGCGCAATGCCCTTGTGGCCGACGGCCGAGAGCGGGATGTACAGGAAGGTTAAGTGTTCTACTTCGGAGCCGAGGTCCGCCGTGTATACGGAGCCGGGCCCGTGCGGGGACCCCGCAAAAAGCGACTGCCAGTACACGGAGATGCGCTGCTCGGCCACGGGCTCGTACGTATTTCCGCTGAGCACGGCCGACTCGACTGCAGTGGCCATTTTTTGTGGGGTCGGATTTAGCAGCAGCGGCAGCAGCAGTGGCGGCGTCAGGTGGGGTGGGTGCGAGTCATGCTCGACGCACCTCGACACTCGTTACGGGGTTAGGGCCGGTGTGGGTGTGAGTCCCCCTCGGTGGGTGCGTCATCGTCCTTCGTGTGGTGTGGTGTGGTGGGCGGGCGTGCGCCCTCGACATCGGCTGGGCGTATGGCGTGCCTGCTGCTGCCAAAAGATAAGCAGCGGCGTGGCCGCGCGGCCAGGGCACGCGACGACGCCAGGAGGCGGTGCGTGCAGCGGCGGCAGGCCAGGAGATCGCAGGGCCAGAGGGCAAAACAGACGGCGTCTGGCGGTTTTTGTCTGTGAAGGTGTGTGGGGGGGGGGAGAGAGAGAGAGCACAGTCGCGCACGAGGTACAGCTAAGCTAGTTACGGGGCTGCGGCGGTGGGGCGCGCGGCGCGGTTCACAACGGGGCTGCGGCAGTGGGGCGCGGCGGCGCGGCCGCTCGATCCGCACGCGTCTATTTTAGGCTTATCGGGCCGGCCCTAGCCCCGTAATTACGGGTACGCGTCGCTGGGCCCTAACCCGAACGCACGCTGATCCCAGAATCAGCAGCCCGCCTCCTCGCTTTCGCAGCCTCAGGCGCTAATCTTCGCACCGCCGCGCGATCGCCCTTCCTCCATCCTACCTGCCACTTCTGCCTGCCACTTCTTCCCGCCATGGCCTGGAACCGCGGCGCCACGCTCGTGACCGTCCTCGTCTTCCTGGCGTTCGGCTTCGAACTCATTGGCGTGTTCAGCGAGCCCGTCTCGCGCAACAAGCTCTCCATCGCCTCCTACAAGGGCTACGACTACGGCGTGCTCGGCTACTGCCCCTCGGACTCGGCCAAGCCCTGCTCCAAGGCCGGCCTCGGCTACGACTTGCACGACTCCGACGCATTCTCCTTCGGCAAGTCCGCCCAGCACACGCTCACGCAGCTCTTCATCGCCCACATCGTCGCCGCGGGCTGCCTGCTCATTGCGCTGGCCGGCGCCGTCACCGCGCACTTCGCCAGCCTGCGCTTCTACATCGTGCTCGAGACCTGGCTCGCCCTCGTGTTTCTGCTCACCGTGCTCGTGTTTGTCGTCGAGATCATTCTGTTTGGCAAGCACCTCAAGTTCGCGGGCTGGTTCGCCCTCGTCGGCGCCATCCTCACGCTTTTGTCCGTGTTCACCCTCGGGTTTGTACACCGTAGCTTGCGCTCGAGCTTGGGCCGCACGAACGTCCAGCCCTCGGATGCAGACCCGCTGTTCGGGAACCTCGTGTCGAACCCCAAGGGCTCCGACTTCATTGTCGGCCGCGACGACGAGAAGCACCCGAACGTTTCTGCCGCACCGTTCCAGTCGTTCGTGCCGCCAAAGCCGCCGAATGTCGCGGCGCCGGCCTTGAAGTCCGTGAACGTGCAGCAGGGCTACGAGCGCATCCCCGAGAACGCGAACGCGAGCCAGCACGCGCCGCACTCCGTCAAGAGCAAGGCCTCGCGCGACGACTACCAGGCGGCCGCGGACCCGCGCATGCCCGGCGGTGCGCGCGGGCCCCAGGGCGCAGTAAGGGCGCCGACGCAGCGTCCTGCGCGCAGCAATGGCACCTTCCCCATGCCGGGCCAGCCCGTTTCCGGAGTGGCTCGCCAGGGCCCGCCTAACGGTGCGCCTAACGGACCCGGTGGACCCATCGGCGGAGTCGTTGGTAGGCCCAACGGCGGGCCCAACGGCGGGCCCAACGGCGGCGGACCTAACGGCGCGCCGCGCTCGCAGCGCGAGGAAACATGGTCGCAGATCGCCCTGCGAAACGCAAACGACACGGGCGCAGGCCGCCATGCGCCGCAGGACAGCATCGCCTCGACACAGGCCGCCCGCATCCCGGCCGGCGCTTATATCGCCGGCGTCGACTCCGGCAGCCGCAACTACGGGCCAAACGTCGTGAAGATCCCGAAGGTGCGCGAGCCCGAGAAGGCCGTTCTCGACTATTATCAAGACGAGAACGAGTCACAACCGCAGGGGTCCCGCGTGCCGAATTACAGCCGCATGAGCCCGCGGCAGAGCGATTCGGCCGGACAGGCTGCTGGCGCTGCTGGCGCTGCTGGCGCTGCTGGCGCTGCTGGCGCTGCTGGCGCTGCTGGCGTAGCCGCCGCTGCAGGACTGCCGGCGCGCCCGCCGCCCCACGCGCAGCAGCCGTCCACACCGCAGAAAATGAACCCCATGCTGCAGCGCTACATGGAGGACGTGCCTGAGACCCCGCAAAGGGCTGAGGAGCCCTTCTACGACGTGCCCAACCTGCGCATGGTCTCGGAGTCGCCGGCCGGCTCTGAGTCCTCGCACTACACGTCCATAAGCGAGCGGCACGCACAAACAACGGCGGCGCAGGCCATGCCACCGGCGCCGCCGGCCATCGCGCCGCGCCAATGGCCAGCATCAAGCCCTCATAATGCCCAGCAGTCGCACAGGCCGCCGCCGCCGCAACAGCAGTACATGCCCCAGCACATGGCCCCGCAACAATACAGGTCCGCGCAGCACATGCCTCCTCCTGCTCCTCAGCAGCAGCAGTACATGCCGCAGCAGCAGTATATGCCGCCGCAACAGCAGTACATGCCTCAGCAGCAGTATGCGCCTCAACAGCAGTATGCACCACAGCAGCAGTACGCGCCGCAGCAGCAGTACGTGCCGTCGCCGCAGCCCGCATACATAGCGCCAGGCCAGGCTCCTCGGCCGGCTGGTCCGCAGCGGAGCGAGTTTGCGCTGAACAATAACCCGGACTTCAGCCTGGGCAACATGGGCAACCGAAGGCGGCGCCCGAACGGCAAGCCGGTAATTTAAATTAAAGGGCGCGAGCCGCCCTTTTCTTTTTTGACTGATATTTATCCTAATTTCTGAACACTTCTGAACACTATGGTCTAGCACACACGGAGTCGAACCGTTTCTCTGCCTTGCGTGAAGGCGCAGCAGGAGCACGATATGGCCAGGGCCCAAGGCGGAAAGCGCCGGCAAGGCCCAGATTGAGGCTTGTTTTGGTTTAGATCCGTTTATACACAGCTAGCACTTTTGTTAAGAAAGCCGTGGTTATTATGCCGAACGTGTTTGAAGACCTGAAGGCCGGCCGCGACCGGCTGAATGCGTATCACGAGAGCTACCAGCGCTGGCGCGGCAAAGACGCGCGCTCGAGGCCCGAGAAATCGCAAGCCGAAGAACCGCCTCGGAGATTTAGTGATTTCAGAAACGAGGCCGGGCCATTGAGGGGCGGTGCGGCCGAAAGCGGCCATGAGAGCATCTGGTCTGGGATCCGCAATAAGTATACACACGAATCGCAGGCTGCGCACTCTGGTGCCGGTCCTAACTACTCATCATCGCGATATTCTTACGCGCATGGAGCCGGGTCTCCGCCGTCGCAGCCGTCGCAGCCGCCGCCGCAGCCGCAACGACGACGACCACTAGCTGATCCGCAGTCGTTCCCGCCGCCGCCGATTGCAGGCAATGCGCGGCCTACGCCTGAGCAGGTCGAGGCCAGCCGGCAGTCGAACAAGGCAGTGAGTCCTGGTTTGCCCGCACGGCATCCGTATTCGCACTAAGGTACTTACTGCATAGCTTAGTAGTTGTAAACACTCGTTCTGCGTATACATGCCATTCGCTGCGGCTGCGGCTGTAACTCCATATCGAATTGCGCTTATTATTTATAAGTTACTCATATATAGCCGTTTCTACACGACCGTTTATACAGCCGTCGAACGAGACGCAGCATTGACCTGCTCAAGGCAGTAGATGCAACTAACATCAATGAGCTCGCCGACGCGACTGCGCAGTTCAAGTGCAAACTAGTTCGCCGAGCACACGCGCTCGTTATTACTCCTCGTATACACGCGTTAGTTTGCGCGAACGCACGAACACGCGAACACGCGCGAACACGGGCTTCTAAGTTTAGACGGCTGCCGTACGGTTTAGTGATACATAGATGCGCGCCGCATGAGGCGGCGCCCAGAGCGAGATTTGCAGCAGCCAGCGAGTGTGTGTTTCGGGGTTAAATACGGAGGGGGCGTTAGGGGTGGAGAGGGCCGCGGCCGCGCAGGATTACTTACTGCAGAGCACGCGGGAGAACTCTGCGTAGTTGATCTGGCCGTCGCCGTCGGTGTCGGCGGCGCGGATCATCTCCTCGGCCTCCTCGTCCGTGAGCTTGTCGCCAATGGACGTGAGGACGTGGCGCAGCTCCTCGGCGCTGATGAAGCCGTTGTTGTTGCGGTCGAACACGCGGAACGCCTCGCGCACCTCCTCCTCGTTGTCGGTCGTCTTCATGCGGCGCGCCATCATCGTCATGAACTCGGGGAAGTCGACGGTGCCGTCGTTGTCGATGTCGATCTCGTTGATCATGTCGGACACCTCGGCCTCCGACGGCGTCTGGCCCAGCGACCGCATCACCGTGCCCAGCTCCTTCGACGTGATCTTTCCGTCCCGGTCCTTGTCGAACAGCGAGAACGCCTCGCGGTATGCGCTGATCTGCTCGTCGCTCAGCTTGTCGGCCATGGTTTCTATCTGCTAAACCGACGGTTGTTGATGCTGGGACACTTGTTGCGGCTGGCCGCAGCTGCCTTAACGGCGGCCGCTGCTTACGCGACAGGGCGCTGCCCGTATGAGGGTGCGTCGGGGGCTAGGGCTCGCGCGCGCATGTGGCCGGCCTGCCTGCCTGCCTGCCTGCCTGCCTGCCTGCCTGCCTGCGGTCGGGCCGCCGCCGCCGCCGCCGCCGCTGCCGCTGCCGCTTTGCAGATCCGCAATGCGGCTCGTCATGCAGCCCCATTCTAAGCGGCGCAATCGCAATGTGTGTCTTGATTGCGATGATAAATTACGGTACTGCCGGTTAGGGTGTATTAGGTTTCGTAGCTGCTGAATGGCTGTAGTTTTGTGTGGTCCGCCCGCCCGTTCGGGGCCTGAATTACGGCCTTACTATTTTTGGTGGCTGCATTATTTTATTTTTTTCGTAGTGGCATTAATTATCAAGGCTGTGTTATTATGCTTGCTGTATTAGTTGTAGTTGCGGTGGGTAGGCAGCTCAAGTTCTACCGAGTTTATGTACTGCGGCGATGCTACGGCGCTGCTACGGCGCTGCCGTAGTTATAATTATAGCTGGCCGTTATTACTTGTTTTGTTTTGGTTGCATTCGCTGTTTCTCTGCTTGCCATATTAATTGCGGTAGTTGGGCAGCTCGATTCTACCGACTTTTTGTAGCGCGCGGCGCGGCCGCGGCGGCTACTCTTATAGCTGGCCTTATTAGATAGATAGGTGTAATTTGCACGATTCGCGCGCGCGCGCTGCATTACTGAGCTCGCTATTGCGCTCGCTATTATTGCGCACGCTCAAGACTCGGCGACTCGCTGCGTGCTACTGAGACAATGTTCTTTTCCGTCGTGTCCACTGACCGCAGACTGCCGGCCTCCACTTCAGGCGGCGCGGGGCCCTTGCGCGAGTTGTACAGCACAATTCCGTTCTGCCGCGCGTACCGCCGCTCGTTCCACTTGTAGAACTGCAGCACTACTATCGTCCATACGCTTAGCGCAAATGCACACGCCGCCGTCCACGAGTAGCCCTTCAGGTACCGCGGCGCTTCAACTGTCTTCCATACAATCACAGACATCCACGCCGTTGAGGCCTGCGCCAGCATGTTCATCCACACGAGAATAACCGCGCGCTTCTGCGCATCGCGGCGGCATATGTCCGACTGCCACGCGTAGAGCGTGGGCGCCATGGCCCAGCCAAAGTACTGCAATACCCACGCAAACCATTTCGCTCCTTGGGGAACGTGCCACACGGCAAGGATCACGTTGCCGGTGATGTTGAACACTTGCGACCCGATGATGGCGCCCCATCGGCAGTGGAACAAGTCCGCAAACATCGACGTCACAAACAGCCACACAAGCCCGAGGCCTGGTGTTAGCGCCGAATAGTTCTGCAGCTCGCCCGGGGCGTACTTCTTCAACGACTTAAGCCACAGAATATAGGCACCCGAGGACCCGTTGTTGTTGTTCCAGCAGAAAATGTTCCACACTGATAACACATAGATCTCCCACGAGGTCAGAATCTCGCGCCAGATGCGCGGCGAGAACAGGTTGCGCAGCGCCTGCTTGCTGTCGGGCCGTCCAGCAACGTGGTTCGCCTTCAGCCGCCGCCGCAGCATGCGGATCTCCTCGTCTGACAACCAGATCGAGTAGCAGTCAGTTGGCGTGCCGGGAATCATGTACACGCCCAGAATGCCCACGGCCGCAGACACAAGACCATCAATGATAAAGATCCATTGCCAGGCATGGTATCCGGCCACGCCCTCCATGTGATCGATAATCGAACCACTGAGCAGGCCGCTCGTCAGGATGCCAAGATACTGTCCGAAATAGTAGAACATGGACCGCCGAGCAATCATGGCCGGGTTCGAAATGAACGTGCCGAAAAGATACTGGTACGCCATATACGAGGGCGCCTCAAACGCACCAATGAAGAACCGCATGGCCTTGAGCTGGCCCACGGAGTGGAGCTGCGACACGCAGATCGTCAGCACGGACCAGCAAATGTCCAACGCAGGCAGAACATAGTTCAGCGGCATCGCGTACAGTGCATACATGAACGGGATCTGGAAAATAATGTTGCCAATGTTGAACATGACCTGCGTGTTCACGAGATCGTTGCCCTTCAGGCCCAGATCCTCGGCAAAGTGCGGCGCCACGTACGCATTGTTCAGGTTCGTCTGATCCAGGTATTTGACCCAGTAGGCCATGAACGCGTAGAACGTGAGCAGAATATCGATCTTCCACATCAATTTGCGCTCAGCAGGCGTGTCCGTATCATCAAACCACTTGTAGAACTTGTGTGCCTTGCGCGCGTACTTATTTATGCGGTACTCGTACTCGTCGAAGAACTTGTACCAGGGCCGATTTGCTTCGTCGCGGTATTCCACAAGCTCGGGCGCGGCAGCACCGGCCAAGGGCTCGTCGGTTTTCTCGAAATTCGACTCTTGTAGGCCGACAATTTCGTCGTTTGGCTGTCCGTCGGCTTGGACTTCATCACCTTCGTCTACAATACGTCGAACCGGCAAGAACCCCCACTTCAAGCGGCCAAGAGGCTCGGATAGAAATGAGAATGCACCCATATCTTGATTGAAAAAGTATCAAAAAAAATATCGACAAGGCGCCTATTATCACCTATTTCAATATCAGTGCCGACGGCGCTATCGCTCTCGTATCACGCCATTTCACGCGAGATTGTGTGTTAGGGCGGTGGCAGGTGATGAGTCTTTTTGCGAAGAATGCTGGTACGGGCCGCCCGCCGCCCGCCTCACCAACAGCTTCAAAAAAGAGATTATAGCTCGCAACGAAATTTAGACACTCGCCGTTTTACTGAACAGTCGTCCTTTCGTGTGTGTTTTTATGAACATAATGATATTTTCAATCCCCATAAATTCAACGTTATTTTACACTTTAACAGCTGCGGCCAAACCCAGGTGAATACAAGACTTCCCGTCCGATCAGTCCTATTTAAACACCTGAGGGCCTTACCAAGTATTGTAGTGGGAGACCATACGAGAACAGAAGGTGCTGCAGTTATTTTTCTTCTTTTTTTGGGCCTACGCTTTTCACGTGACACGCGAAGCCGGCGTATGAACCTCCTAACTGCGAACACACCGTTTCCTGCCGAGTTTTGGATGACCAAGTGAAACAATTGCAATTAGCGGCAAGGTTTACTGCAGGTGCCATGATTATGAGACGATTACCTACAGAATGAGAATGAGACACCTGATAGCAAATCCTGGAACGTCCGTTCCATCAGTAGTAGTAGTGGTGGCCACCGTTTATCAGCTCGCCACCACTTAATACTACGTAATTGGAATGATATGAATGCTCCAACCGGTTTACTCTACTCCGCTATTTCAACCTGCAGTTAGCCTGAAACGAGCCTCTATGTATTTGTCATTACTGGGTGTCTCATACTTTGAAACTGACACATAATGTCGAGGGTACGTACCGTATTTCACAACGTGCGCAAATTAGGTAGACCGCACATTTGACCAGCCCGGACTTTTGTTTTCCATTA
Source organism: Entelexis vaccinii (assembly GCA_004125185.1). Lineage (NCBI taxonomy): Eukaryota > Fungi > Ascomycota > Dipodascomycetes > Dipodascales > Trichomonascaceae > Entelexis > Entelexis vaccinii. The sequence goes on along the minus strand of NRDX01000039.1, from coordinate 64,682 downwards.
TACAGGGTTCAAGGATGCTAGCCGACTTTTTTTAATGATTACCCGGGCACTTTATTAACACATTTTGTCTGCGTTAATGGCTTTCTTATTCGAACCGCACACTATCGCGACGTGACGTGCTATCTAATAAACCTTACCACTAATTAGTCTCATTCGGGCGGGCGGTTCTACAACCGTGGCGGTCACACACAGTAGTAAATAAGAGTGGGTCCTGGAGACTTTAGTATTCCTCTACGTAGGCCACTTTAGATTTCATATTACCGCTGATCTGCTAAATGGGGGACCCTAGTCTGTGGCTGTCATACATGCGTATACACTGTGAAATGGCACTTAAAGGCTCGCGCCTTTAAGAGAACCTGCCACGGTGGCCCCAGAAATTATTATTTACACTACATTGCAACGGCAGCAGAACACTAGCGGAGAGAATCGTTGCATGTGACCTCATGCAAGTTCGTGCATAATTGTGCATATCGGGACCTACCAGGTCCCCCGGCGGTTCGCTGGGATCTCATATAAATAGTCTGCACTTTCCTTAACTTTGTAACGTCGTATTTGCATGGGGATTGTATTTGGAACTAACAACAGAGTAAAACAACGACAACAAATCGTAACAACGGGTGATACACAATCATCCACTGATTCTGTTACATCGCATAGTTCAGTTGGTTTGACGACTAGAAGACTGTCACTCGCGTCGCCTAAAAGGATGGCGGCAGCTACTTCTGGAGGGATCGCCGATTACATTAGAGACGGCATATTCAAGATTCCTAAACCTTGCTCGCGTTCCGATTTCTTCGAGTTTTACGAAAGAATTGTTGAAATGCTAGAGCGAAATGTGGAATCTGAGTTCTTGCTGAATCCTCTAGGTCCCGATGCGACTCCAAAGCAGCATTGGCTATCCAGTCGGTGCCAGAATCTTCTACGGGCTCGTATCGATGAAAACCTAGCAATGACTGGTACTTGGCCCAAGGACACGTATGGGTTTTTGAGTCAATTGCGATCTAGTGCACTACCGTTCTATGATCACAATGCGCTCACAACCCCTCTTCCGTCCTGGGTTTTCGAAACACCTCTCCCGTCTTATTTCTTTCCAATTCGAGAGAAAACGGAGAACATGGTGCAATACCTTCGACGTTTCGAGCTCTGGCGGAAACGCCATATTCCGTCCGATGATCTACCAGTCGTGAGATTTTTTGCAGGTGTTATTTGGGCCTCTCATGCAGCAATGTATGATCTGAAGCTACTTGAACCTCTGTTCTATATTCAGGTTAAAGAGTTCCAAACTATGTCTGACGTTATTCGCTGGTTCGAGAGTCAGAATTTCTTATATGAGCCCGGTACTAGTTTCAGTACCAAGTCCGGTACTAATCTCAGTACCAATCCTGGTACTAACTCCGGTACCAATCTCGGTACCAACTCCGGTACCAATTTCGGTACCAATTCCGGTATCAATTTCGGTACTAACTCCAGTACCAACCCCGGTACTAACTTCAGTACCAATCCCGGTACCAACCCCGGTACTAACTTCAGTACCATTTCCGGTACCAATTCCGGTACTAACTCCAGTACTAAATCATCCACGCAGATTGCGTCCCCCAAGCAGGCTTCCTCTTCCACGCAGAATTCATCCTCCGCGCAGGTTTCTTCCCCCGCGCAGGTTTCTTCCCCCAAGCAGGCTTCTTCCCCCGCGCAGGTTTCTTCCCCCAAGCAGGCTTCTTCCCCCGCGCAGGTTTCTTCCCCCAAGCAGGCTTCTTCCCCCAAGCAGGCTTCTTCCTCCAAGCAGAAAGATTCTTCCACGCAGAAAGATTCTTCCACCCGCAATAACTCTGCGAAGGAGGATCTCTTCCCCACCCGTGCTCCCCGTTCCAAGCAGGATCTCTTCCCCATCCGTGCTTCCCCTTCCAAGAAGGATCTCTTATCCATCCGTGCTTCCCTTTCCAAGAAGGATCTCTTCCCCATGCGTGCTTCCGCTTCCATGCAGGATCTCTTCCCCATCTGTACTTCGTCCAGGCGCAGATCTCGACGGGGTCGGGGAAGTCAACGAAACAAGCGCAATCGTAGAAGAAGGAGGTTGCTCAGTGGTGCTTAACTTGGGCCTGCAAGAAAGAAGAAAAGGCATATGCCTTAGGGGTGATACATGTACTTCGATGTCAGACAGACAATGCGTTTCGAGTAAGAACGATACCAGAACCAGATGTTGGTGATCAAGAAGAAGACTTGATTCAACAACACCTTGTAGATGCTTTTGCGATACAGGGCATTGTGACCACAAGTAACTTGGTATTGAATCCAGGTAGCGAGATATTGCCCACCTGATACCTCGAAAGTATAACACCTAAGACCAGTGTCTGGTAAGTCCTGTGTGCCATGACATCGCACAGGCGTTACTACTACTACTACGTACGTGCGGGCTTGTTACTACCTCCATTTGGCCCTCGCACGCGGGTGATGACTCTCTCGCGATGCTTGTAGGCGCCGCTTGTGTCTTTCCCTTGTGGAAAGAGAGCTTTTCTTCAGGCTCAGGTTTAGCGGCTAGCGATAAGTTTTAGATTGTGAGCTAAACATGCGATAGGCAGCTGCCTGCTTGTAGGTAGCAGGATGTCAGCCGACTCGGGGGTCATTGGATTAATATGAAGTTGAACTGTAGAGCGCAGCGTTGAGCGCAGCGTAGAGCGACTTGAACACCTCGAACGCCTCAACCAGATCAACTCATATACAACCGTCGTGCTCGATCCTGGATACTCGCGTGCCGCAGCGGCACGATCACGACAGTGCCCAGCCACCTATTTTCTTTGTGTCTTCATTCAAATTTGAGTGAAAGCCGAGTCTCCAAGACTATATATATACGACGAAATCCCAATTTTTTTTGGGATTATTGTGTATGCTCACTGAGCCTTTATTATTTTAAGGTGCATCAGCGGCTGCATATCCCTACACCTGAAGGGCACGTGACACGTATGGGGATCAGCGAGTCATTTCTATTAATGGCGATATGCGTCCTCGTGGAAAGCCTGCCCTTCAGAGTTCGTCTGTGTAGCCCATGCATCTAGATCATGTATCATAACACTAATAGCGTATAGTTATGGGGCCCGGTTCGTGCCCCCATTGTGAGTTTTGACCCTACCAAAAAAAGAGGGGGACAAATGAAAAATAAATGGCCCCACCGTGACTTGAACACGGGACCTCAGGTTAATCTGTAATCGGAGTCGACTTCAGACCTGCGCTCTCCCAGCTGAGCTATAGGACCGATTTGATGGTGCCTTAATGCCGCGTGTTCGGGTCACTCATACAGCAGAGCCTGGAAGTGTCGAATGCTGCTAAATCGTTTTTTTTGCTTTTGCTCGAGGCTGATTATCCTTGCGGCCGATAAATAAGGCCAGGCCAGTTTTAGTACAGTTTATTATTCTTAAGTATTTTCGTCAAGTCTGATCTGTTACATATGGCGAACGTCAATAATGCTCTTGGGCAAGTTATCAAAATCCGCATTGGGTTTCATTCGAACGGTGGACCTGTTGGACAGCAATGATCTGCAGTCCTGATAAACGATGACGCCCTCAAAAGGCCAAGCGCCCGATGGGTAAATCCACGATCAGCCATTGGCTCGCCCTTTTTCGAGTATGCGCTTCATTGAAGCCGTATCGAAAGGCCCAGCCGCAGCGCTTGGGTGCCATAACAGCAGAAACCTTATCATGCGCCGTGTTTGAGGTTGCTTAGAGGGATCCACTAGGGTGGGTGGATGGGTACAGTGAGACATATCACCTCATCTAACGTGCGCCGCGCACGCCTCACCCACCTGTGTGCATATGCAGGTGGTGTGTGCCGTTCACGACGCCGCTCCTGCGCTGATGTGACATTTCTGGACGTGCGCTGCTGGCGTGCACCACTGGGGCGGTGAAAAGATTGCTCATAATTATAACTACTATCTGCGCTCAGGAGGCTCAGGGACACTGAACATTCTTTTTTTTTTAAAATAAAAGTTAATACCTCATAATTCCGATCCTGACTATGGTCGTGGAAGCTGCAGAACGGAGGCCTATTCCAATTTTTTTCTAGGACGACGCGAGTTCGGGGAATCCTCGCGTGTGTCGCATGCGTCTGCGCGCGTTGCCTCGAGCAAAACGCACAAATGTGAGATAGCGTCAGGTCACATGGCCTGTGGGGTATGGCCGCGGCCTGCGTGCGCACCGTGCATTAGTTTCGCGCTAGGTGCATCCATGCCTTACCCTGTTATATATACAAGTATGACACGTTGTAGGCCAACTAGGCTAAGTTAAGGTAGTGTACGCACAAACAGCCGAGCCGCGATGAAATCCAAAGCCCGCGGCCATTTGCGGGGCTCTAAAAGGCGGTATCGTCGGAAATACATGGGGTTCGTGAAAAATGCAATCGACGCTAAACCCTAACCAGGCGGATCGTGCCGTGCGAAAACTGGGGAAAGGCGGCTAATATATGCGCCAGCATTGGGGGAGTTAAAAGCTCACCCTGGTCACCTTGTTTGTGACCGCCGCGAGCAGCCGAGAAAAAGAAAAGCGTTCAACGATGAGTGAGAGCGCTTCCGTCGAGGAGAAAAAGGTTGACGCGGGCGTCCATGCTTCGTCCCTGAAGTCCGGGGACCCGAAGTTGGGAACTGATATCGGACTCCTGTCCGAGGTCGAGCACTTTGCAAACGGCAGCATCGCGTCCGAGGACATCGAGACCATTGCTGCGCACTTAGACGACCGCAACGTCGACGAGTGCCTGCAGATCATCCACAACGCCATTGAGTACCACCATGACGACGTGTGTCTTAGCCGCACATACTATCTCCACATGATGCAGATCGTGGAGGGGCCTTTACCGGGCCAGACTGAAGAGGAGTGGCAGGCCTTGGTCAAATTCGATGCGTTCCTCATCCACGACTGGTCGATCTACCCTGAGGTCCGCTCGGTCACGCGTCCTATTGACGAGGAGCCGGATGAGACGTACGAAACCATGCGCTGCTACATCATCTCGTGCCTCTGGTCTTGCGCCGGCTCGGTTCTGGCCCAGTTCTTCTTCACCCGTTGGCCAAACATCAGCATGAACAATGTCGCCATCCAGCTCCTTATTGCATATAGCGGTAGGCTTATGCGCTACATTCCTGACTGGTCGTTCCCCGTTGGGTTCGGGACCCGCGTCCGCTTTGGCGGCGGCGAATGGACCTTCAAGGAGCAGATGCTTGCGACGTGTGGCATGGGAGTTGGAAACAACTACGCCTATTCTTCAGCAGCAATTATCGTCATGGCCAACGACCATTTCTTTGGGTTTGAGGGTGCCAACAGTTTCGGTTTCATTATTTTGCTGACCCTGTCTTCTAATCTCATGGGGTTTGGCCTGTCGGGCATTTTCCGCGTCTTCTTGGTTTACCCAAGTCGCATGGTCTGGTATAGCGTTCTTCCTAGTTTGAGGCTTTCGCGAAGTCTTGTCAAGGGCGAAGACCACAGAGAGAACATCAATGGCTGGAGGTTGAAAGGATGGGAGTTCTTCTGGATTTTTTCCTTCGTCGAGTTCGGTTGGTATTGGATCACGGACTTTGTCTTCCAATTTTTGGGCTACTTCGATTGGGTCGCTTGGATCAGCCACAAGAACAACAATCTTCTGAGCGTCTGTGGAGTCAACAACGGTCTCGGTTTGAACCCGCTTCCATCCCTAGATTGGTCAATCTTCTTGCCCACGGCAATGGTCAGCCCTTTCTTTGCCACGGCATCTCTGCTCTTGGGTATGGTGTTCTCTGCCATGGCCATTATTATCATGTTCTGGACGAACGTTCGCTACACTGCTTACCTGCCGATCAATTCTAACACGCTTTATGCCAACGATGGTACCCCATACCAAGTCAACAAGGTGTTGAATGCAAAGCATAATTTGGACGAAGAGAAGTACCAGAACTATTCGCTCCCCTACTGGTCCGCTGGAAGCATCACTATGTACGGCAGCTTTTTCATGTTCTATCCAGCGATGATCGTTTACGCCATGCTGAACTACTATGAGATTCTCATGTATTCGGGGAAGATCTTCATCAAGTCGATGATCCACCCCAAACGAGCGCTCAATAGCTTCGACGATCGCTTCACGCGTGTTCAACGCAAACAAAAGGAGGTTCCAGAGTGGGTTTACCTCCTGTTTTTGTGCGCGTGCATCGGTATGGGCATCGCCGTTGTCGAGCACTGGAAGTTCACAAACACGCCGGTATGGACGATCTTTTTCGGAATCGGGCTCTCTGCCGTCTTCATGGTTCCGTGCGGGGTTCTGTGGGCAACCACGAACCAGCAAGTGGAGATCAACGTTCTATATGAGCTGATCATTGGCCTTACTTTGAAGGGCAACGCCACGGCGCTGATGATCTCGAAGGTGTTTGCGACAAATTTCATGAGTGAGACAGACACCTTTTTGAGCAACCTGAAGACTGGCCACTATTGCGGCATTGCGCCCCGAGCCATGTTCCGCGTGCAAGTCATCAACATGATAGCCAACTCATTCGTACAAGCAGGACTTCTTACGTGGCAGGCCGGGCCCAATCCAATCCCCCATATGTGTGATCCTGAAAACAAAGAGAAGTTCACTTGCGCCCAACAGCGTGTCTTCTTCAATGCAGCAGTCCAGTGGGGCACAATTGGCCCAGCGCGGGTCTTCAAGAAGGGAGGACTTTACCCAAGCATGAGATGGGTATTCCTGATTGGTGCATGCTACCCGATTCCGTTCTGGATCATTCGCCGATTTATCCTTCCATACGCACGTCGTCAAGAATGGAGCGCTATTAAGGAGGGGAAGTCTCGATTCCGTAACAGCGCCATCGTAAGATCGTTTTTGGGACTGGAGTGGATCAATGCCACAAACGAGATGGTTCTTATCCAGGGCGGCCTCATGTGGGCACCAGCGAACTTCATGTACTACCTTCCATGGTTGTACGTGGGTCTGTTTTTCCAGGTATACCTCCCGAGGTACTTCCCTCGATGGTGGCAGAAGTACAACTACCTGCTCTACGCGGCCATTTCTGTCGGGTATTCATATGGTGGACTCATTCAGTTCTTCGCGACGTCTTATAGCCACATTGCGACAATAGATTGGTGGGGCAATGACACCGGTATATCGCTGCAACCGGGGCCGCGCCTAAATGTAACCGAGGATTTCCCCGACGGCTATTTTGGTCCGAAGAAAGGACAATTACCGTGATAATGAGCCTCGGGTCCTTAAATATTATTCAATATTAGTTTGACTCTTTTTATTATTTTATTTTATTTTATTTAATCCCTCGCTTTAAATAGGAGGAAACATGTAATTGGATGGCATCGCTTTTCAGTAATCGCGTCTCTCGAAGCGTTTAACAGAACTTTTTTTAGCTTTAAACCCCGAGATGCTGAGACCCGCTAAGCAGGCGGCGAATCTTCTGGTATCTTTGAATGGTCAACGTTATTTCAAGAATCAACAGTAAATGTTAAAAAAAATAAACCCCTCGTTCGCAAAGCAATCTCGAGCGACTGATTCGGGGCGGAGGAGCTTAGGGAGGAGGTTTGTACAGCCGGGAAATATTTCGAGCGGCGTCCTGCTTCATTGGCCCCTTTTTTTTCCCGTGAGCAACTAAATTTCGTGCGGCACGGCTCTCGAGCCGCCCCTGCCCCGCATGGCGCCTATCCTGAGCAACGCCGCGCTCATATGCTAAGATGGCAATATGAATACACTAAGGCAGTCACTCCGGACTCATAGGAGTTTATTTTCTGTTGAACTATTATTGCGTCTGTGTAAACAAGGAGTTGTTTTTTTTTCCCTTGGGCACACACTTAGGTTTCGTGTGCGGCGATAAACCCTGCATGACGACGCGGGTGAATACATCTATAGGGTTTCTGAGATAACATACAGATACGAGACGATAATTATACAAGCCGGCTATAAAAAGGGCCGGCCGTGCCCAGGAATAAATACATCTGAATTCGTAAAAATGAAGTTGGCTGTTATTGCATGTGCGCTTCTTTCTGTTGTTATCGCTGCTCCAATTGAGCCGGTAGAGAAGCCGCGTGATCCTCCTTCGTGCCCGGCTGGAGGCCACTACTCTGGCTGTGGGAAGGAGGAAGAGCCGAAGTCGAGTGAATGAATGGCAATTCGGGAAAGCTTTTAATGTTTTCGCCGGTATATCATAGCCGTATCAGAGCAAGGGCCGTCTTTAGTCAATTATGATGGCATTCTCCCTCTATATATACCAGTCACAATTATATTTAAGTGTTCTACTTTGATCAGAGCTGTCGGGGATTGCTACCCCATGTAGCCATACAGTAACCATATACTAGTAGCCTATTTCGTGGTCATTTGCGTCGGCAGTGCGAGAACAGAACATGTGTGGAGTATTGTAGCTTGAGGAAGGGTCTATATAGCCGGAAAATGTTGCGATCCTCAGTCTACTTTCAATGGATGGTTAAATTTCACTGGCCGCTTTTCCCGTGAGCAACTACATTTCCTGCAGAACGGCTCTCTAGCCGCCGCCCCTACCCCGCATGGCATCAAGCCTGAGCAATGCTGTATCACACCCGCTAGAATGAAAATACGAGCTCACCCAAGTATATTTTACGGGATTATTATGGGTGTTGTTTGGATCTAACTGGCAAATACTCTGGGTTGAACTTTTACATCGGCGGCAAAAAACCCTGCATGACGACGAGATTTAGGGTTTCTTAGATAAGTTACTGATACGAGACGATAATAATGCGACTATAAAAGAGCGCTGCTGACAAGAAGCACTTATTCAAAATTCGAAAGTTGAACAATGAAGTTGGCCGTTATCGCGTGTGCGCTTCTTTCTGTTGTTTCCGCTGCCCCGATTGAGCCGGTAGAGAAGCCAGTTAACCCTCCTCCTACCGACTGCCCTCCTGGAGAGCACTATACTGGCTGTGGAAAGGAGGAAGAGCCGAAGTCGATTGAGTAAAATGGGCTGTGGAATGGAATTGAGTGCTTTTCTCAGTTTGCCGCCACCTTACCAGAACGGCGGCTATCTTTTTGCCAAGGGCACACAGCAATGTCAATCTCTTACTCTATGTAATCATGCTTATACTGTTCGGCTTCGACCGGAGCCTTTTAATTTTCACTATCCATGCAGCCAGAAATACGCGTATCCTCTATTGCTCCTCGAGTAGCCCTATTAGCAATGATCTACTTTCCGTTCAGTGCACGAGCTCCTACAACCATAAAATGAAGGCCTCGATCTTAAACGGGTTTAGTTGGTTAACAACTGTTTCTCTAAGGCCATATTTATGGGACCGTTTAAAGATTGTGAATTCAAGGGCCGCCGCTATGTTGCATAAATAGGACGCACACACAGACGCGAATTGCATTGCAGACCTTTCTCTTATTTAATATTCAGTTAACGTACTAAATGCAGAACAGCCAATCGCGGTTCTTAGCTAACATGTAATGTAGCGCCGACGGGATTCGACTCGAAAGGAGGAACCCGGCAGCTGTTCACGGAAAAATAAACTGCTCATGACATCATAAGCGAGCGAGATCAGTTTGGTGGGAAACGGCTGCTGAGTGTTTATTGCGGTTGAGGAAGGGAGGGGGGAGGGGGGGGGGGGGGGGGGGGGGGGGGATGAGGGGTTGGCTGGCTCGTATACCGGCGCGCCGGTAGCGAGCCCTAGTGAGGGTTAGCGTGGAAAAGTGTGCTGTTTACGCAAAGTGGTGCATAAGTTAGCGACACAATTGTTCACGCAGGGGCCCGCCATTTGGTCCGCCGTATCGAGACCGGGCGGCCCACGCCTGGGCGTGCCGCTTGCACTGCGTGCGTGCACTGCTAGCACCGCTTGCACCGGCCGCGATGACATAAGGAAACGCAGGTCAACGGCAGTGGGCGTGCGCGCGGCTAAAAAAGTCGAGCATTTGGCGGGATTCGAAACGCGGTGAATTTCGAGCGCGGCAGATCACTGCGCGAATTAGTTCATGCTGGTCGAGCATATAGACGGTGTTGCAGACCTAAATACGTAAATAAAAAGAGCCACCGAAATAACGCGAGCCGCCCCTCCCTGCGCAAGCACACGAATGCAGCGGGGGAGGTGATTAAGCTTGCGTGTCAAGTAGTCAAGGGTTGCGGAGATCGTGCAGCCCTTGCCGCGAGGGATATCGATAGCCGTTGGCCTCCCTCGCGGCGCAGTGAGCGGGAACAGAGCCTGGGGAGCAAGTACTGCATGCGCATCCGAGTGTACGGAGTTTGAGGGGCCATGGGCGAGGCTTTGGGGCGGCCTCGGACCGCCCAAGTGCGCAGAAAGAACTCGTGAACACAGCCCTAAGGCGCGCGGGATCGGTGCAACCCGGGCAAGGGTCTCCGAACCCTTATGTTTCGAGGTGTGGACCCGGGAATTGTGTGGTCCAATCGCATGACCGCTTCTAAGCCATGGGCCGCGCACACCGTTAAGTATAAATAAGGGCGCGCCTGCCTCCACAATTTGGGAGGTTCTAACCACCACAGATCACACATACGCCAATGCTTAGAGTTGCCACGGGTCGCACGTTGTCTGCCAGCCGGCGCGCCTTTTCGAGCACGGCTGCGCCGCGCGACAAGATTGTTGCCGTTCTTTATCCTGGCGGCGAGTACGCAAAGCGCCAGCCGCGTCTTTTGGGCTCGGTCGAGAACGAATTGGGTCTGCGCAGCTGGATTGAGAGCAAGGGCCACACCCTCGTGACGACGGCTGACAAGGAAGGTCCAAACAGCGAGTTTGAGAAGGAGCTTGTTGATGCCGACATCATTATTACGACGCCGTTCCACCCGGGGTACATCAGCGCCGAGCGCATTGCGAAGGCGAAGAACCTGAAGTACTGCATCACTGCCGGCGTGGGTAGCGACCACGTCGATTTGGCGGCGGCGAACGAGCGCAAGCTCGGCGTTTATGAGGTGACGGGCTCGAACGTGACGTCTGTTGCCGAGCACGCCGTGATGACGATTCTTGCGCTTGTGCGCAACTTCGTGCCTGCGCACAACCAGTACGCCAGCGGCAAGTGGAACGTCGCCGAGATCACGCAGAACTCGTACGACGTCGAGGGCAAAGTCGTTGGCACCGTCGGCATTGGCCGCATCGGGCGCCTCATTATGGAGCGCCTGAAGCCGTTCGACATCAAGGAGGGCCTGTACTACGACTACAACAAGCTCGACAGCGCCGAGGAGAAGCGTCTTGGCGTGCGCCGCGTCGAGTCGCTCGAGGAAATGGTCTCGCAGTGCGACATCGTGACCATCAACGCGCCCCTCCACGAGGGAACTCTGCACCTCTTCAACAAGGACCTCATCAGCAAGATGAAGAAGGGCGCCTGGCTCGTGAACACGGCGCGTGGTGCCATCACCGTGCCCGAGGACATTGCTGCTGCCGTCGAGAGCGGCCAGCTCAACGGATACGGCGGCGATGTGTCGTACCCGCAGCCGCCTCCGGACAACTACCCGTGGTTCAAGATGCACAACGGCTGGAACCCAGAGCTTGGCGGTGGCAATGCCATGACGCCGCACATCTCGGGCACGTCGCTTGATGCACAGACGCGCTACGCGAACGGCGTGAAGAGCATTCTCGAGAACATCTGGACGGGCAAGCCGCAGAAGCCGGTGGACGTTATTGTCGATAAGGGCGACTACGTCTCTGTTTCTTACGGCGAGCGCACCAAGAAATAAACAAACAAACAAACAAACAAGCCCAGCCCGCCCAGCCCAGCCGGCCCAGCCCAGCCACTTTATCTTCTCAGCTGCTTTTTTAGCCTTAAAAAATGACTCTTTGATGAAACTACTTTTTTGATTTTTAGCGCGAACCCATAAAAGTTGCAGTAAATGGTGCGCTGCGGCAGCAGACTCGGCCGGTATTCTTGCAGAATCTGTCCGGCTGTGTTTTGAAATCACTGCGCACGGAGGAACCCTAACCGCACAATCACATCCTCGACGTGGGTGACGACGCATTGCAGTGCATAATCATATAATGTCTAGATAGCGAGAGTCATACCTGCAAGTGACCGATAGATGCTGAAGCAGCCACGATAGCTCAGGTTTTCAGTCTTAATTTCTGCACCGAGTGCGACTGCAATAACGTTGGGCGAATTCGGCAAAATACACGGCGCCATTTTGAGCCGTTGTTAGGCCCTAATTTACGTGGTTGATAAGACTCTTGAGCACGCGGGCTGCAGGAATAACCAGCAAATACACACGGGCAAGTGCGTTGCTCGAACCTAGAGCCTCTATAAAGGATAGCGGTCGCGCTACATGGGCAGAAATGCCCTATCTTGCTATCAAAGGGCGATAACTGCGCGCCGGCTCTGGCGAAAAGCCCGCACCAACAGAACGACTTTTCAGACTGAAGCGGAATCCTCGTTCCAAAAATACCTATATTTTAAAACTAGTCCACCAAAGGCCCATAAAATACTGGGCTGACATGGGGGCTTAAACCGGATCCATTCTATAAAAAGCACACAGACTTAGTAAACAAAAAAGGATCTACGCGTCGCTGTGCATACCAGCCGCACGCAGCAGAGCGGGCTGAGCAGTGGGTGGGTGGGCAGGTATAAAAAGGAGGGTTTCCCACTAGGTTGAAAATTACCGCAAGTGCAAGCACAACAAAAAAAAAATGGGATATCTAAGTATTGACAAAGAAGGCGTTGCCAAAGCCTATGGCTATATGCCGAACCTGCCGGCAAATACCATCGCCTGTGTTTTGTTCGCCATTGTGCTTGTTGCCCAGGTTGTTTTGGGAGCCAAGACTCGCGACTGGTGGATGCTGGTCACTTGGGGGATGACGGCCGGCCTCGAGGTCGCAGGATTCGCCGCGCGCGCTCTCGCACACGAGTACACGCGGTCCTTGCGCCTGTTTGAAATGCAGCAAACGTGTCTTGTGTTTGCACCAGCATTCATGGCTGCCGGCATTTACTACCAGCTGGCCAAGGAAATCACCGTTTACGGAACAAAGTACTCGCCCCTGAGGCCGATGACATACACGGCCATTTGCACGACGTGTGATGTTCTGGCGCTTCTGATCCAGGGCGGCGGCGGTGGCATCACTGCTGCTGGCATCAAGAGCAACAACTTGAATATAGGAGTCTGGATCATGCTGGGAGGACTCGTGTTCCAGCTTGTCTCCCTCATCATATTTATTGGCTTCTTTGCATTCGTGTCGTATAGGATCTTCACTGACTCCCGACAGAACTGGGAGCCGCGGTTCTTCTCGAACCGCCAGCGGCCGACGTTCAAGTTCTGGCTGCCTGCCGTGTCGGTCTCCGTAGTGTTTCTGCTCGTCCGCTCCATCTACCGCGTCATCGAGCTTTCTCACGGATTCGATAGCTACCTGTTCCGAACCGAGCGGTACTTCCTTGTGCTTGACGGCTTGATGATCTTTCTGAGCATGATTCCGCTCACCGTGATCTATCCTGCCGTCGCCTATGGCGACGTGCCGGTTGAGGGTGTTCACTACAAGAAGGGTAAAGCGCCGAAGCGGAGCCGGGACGAGAAAGACCAGGATATCGACCTGGCTGTTAACTTCGGAGTAGGCCTCAGCGGTGCTGAGGAATCTGTCATGCCTGCTTGGGGTAGGAGGATGGCGCTCTACTCCGATACGCGGGCCATGATGGAGAATGGGGAAACCGCATAAATTATATTTATTTATAGCTACCGGAATCGATCCCATTTTTTTCTCGAAAAGAACCTCTGGAACCAAGGATGTGCCTAATTTAAATCACACATGAACAACGTTCCGATCGTCAGTTTCGACGCCTTCCTTCTAAGGTCCAAGTATGAATGTCGGTGAGCGGGCGGGACTGAGGCAAACTGAACAAAACAGCTGATCTTGCGAAGATGGTACCCATATATTGCTTTATCTGGATATACGTTTGCTCTATAGTGTGTTTCTATAAGTACAGACCTTGGGATAAAGGCATGCAGTCAAGACAAAGAAAAGAAAAAAAAAAAGGGACGCTGCTTCTACTGCTTGGACTTCTTCAGGTCTTCACTGAGCTCGACAAGAGCCGTCTTCAGATCACCGACCTGCGAGCTTAGCTCGGCCTCGGCGTCGATCTGACCAGCATTCGTGGCCAGGACCGAGCGCGGGACGGCAAACTTGGGCCTCAGCTCCTGGACCTTGAGTCCAAGGCCGCGGACGACCTCGTTGAGCTGCGTGGCGGCGCGGGCACCGGAAGCGCCGCCGCCGTACGAAACAATAACCGCAGGCTTGTCCTTCCACTCCCTTCCCAGGTGGTCAAGAGCGTTCTTGAGCGCGGCAGGGTAGCCACCGTTGTACTCGGGGGTCACAAACACGTAGCCATCACCGCTCGAGATCTTGCGGCTCCACGCCTTCGTCTCCTCGAACTCGTACTCGCTGAACGCAGGAATGCCCGGCTCGGCGTCCATCGGCAGAGGATAGTCCTTGAGGTCAATAACCTCGTAGTTGTCGCCGGTGTACTCTTTGCCCAGCTTCGCGATCCAGCTCGAGATCGAGGGACTGAGGCGCTTAGGGCGGACGCTGCCGCCAATAACCAGAATCTTAGAGGCCATTTTGTTGCTTAGGATGGTTTATGTCGAAACAAACCGGGGGGGCCACGCATCCTCGTTCTTATATAAAGACGTGTCATCGAAACAATTAGCAGATTGCATAATATTGCATAATCTGCGGCGATAAACCAATATGGGGCGGGGCCAAGGCGGGCTGCAACCGGCACGAGGGTTCGTTTGAACGGCATTGGGGTTTAATCCAACGGCCTCCTGCACGATCGCTCAGCACAGAATGACAGGGGGGATCGAGGGTGGCGGCATGTGAACGCTGGTTGCATGCGTTTAATCACGGCAGCGGACCCTTTTGAACCGAAGGGTAGGGGTTAGGCAAACCGAAGTGTGGCACCCGCCCTCCTCGTCGTCGGGAATGCGTGCGTGCGTGCGTGCGGGCTTGGCGAAAACCGCATATTACTACGCACCGCATCCAAGCGAATCGAATATTCTAGCAACTACATTTGAGAGGCGCCAACTCTGATCTTTTATGATTTTTTTTTTTTTAGATTTGCGAACCGAGCCTGTGTAGCCCGCCCCTGGAGACGCCTCCGCCCCTGACGGAAAAATAGTCTTTGTTTTTCTCGAGAATGTCGCCATAGAGGCGGTTTCGCGCATATCACCTGTCACGACCAGTTTCGATATGGGCTTTAGGGTCCGAATGCCGGTCACTAATCCGAAAATCAACGTCAAGGTACCTACGTAATGATGCGTAATGATGCGTGCTGGAACCGCCCTAGGCGCAGATGCTTTACTCTAACTGGGATTCAAAAGGCTTTTAGATTCGTTAGCAGCCTGTTAGTGCTTTGATCGCAGCTAACTACGCTGGATTTTAAATAGTTATGTGTTTAGGGACTGGCCGTACTAATGCAGTGGGGCGAATCTGTGGTTTCGACTTCGCTCTTGATAGAACTGCACTCATGGACTGAACAAGCACGTTAACAGCCTTTAAACAATAGTCTGGTCACTTTGCAAAGCAAACAGCACAAGTTAACTAGGCGCGCATGATGCCCTCCTGTCACTCAGTGTGAAATATTCCATGGTTAGTCACATGAGCTCACCGGCGGTTTTAGGTGGTGGTGGTGTCACCTTGCAGCTTATGCATAATTCCTGGGGTTCAACGGTAGGGCCAAATTGAGATTTCCTTCAAGACTCGAGTGTTTGATCGACAATGTCAGCGGCAACCCGGAACTTTTTTCCCGAATTGAGGCGTACTTCAACACCAACATCAGCCGGATCCACCGTAGTGAGCTACTCATCAGATCTCGGTCTAGATGCACCGGTGTTGACATTAATCCATGGCTACCCTCAATCCGCCTATATCTGGCGGTACGTTGTTCCTCAATTGATATCCAAGGTTTCTCTTTTCGTGCCCGAGCTTCCGGGATATGGTGTTAGTACCCCAGCGTCGGACAACTCGCGCGCCGCCATTGGCGGAGCTCTAATCGAATCTCTGGCAAAAGTATTCGCCATTTCCGATGCCGCTCCCCGCAAAGTGATCCTTTGCGGGCATGACCGAGGCGCGCGATTGTGTCATAGGCTTGCCGTCACAGGAGTAGAGACGCCGGGGGTGAGCTTCATTGGTTCGATCTTGATTGATATTGTGCCAACCAAGGTCCAGTGGGAGAAGTTTTCTGATCCTGAGATCGCCTGCAGTTACTTCCATTGGCCACTGCTTGCCAATGTGCCAGTTGCCGTCGCTTTGCTCAAGGCCTATGGTGGAGGCGAGTTTGTGCGCTCAATGGCAATGCGAATAGCAGGCACGGAGGCTGGTAAGCAACGAATTTGGGCTGGAGGTGCTGTTGACGTGTATGCTGAACTGTTTGATAAAGAGGAGACGCTCAGGTACAGCAGCGAGGACTATGCGGCTGGAGCGAAACCCGAGTGTGACGATCAAGCATTAGATCAGAAGATGGGTAGGAAAATCAAAGTTCCGACTATGGTCATGTTCTCACAGGCAAATTTGGGCTCTCGCATAGATGTTGCGCGTGAATGGCAGAGTTGGATTAAAGAAGGAACTCCATACGAGCCAGTGGCCATTGGAGATGGCCATGGTCACTACTTGCCTGAAGAGGCTTACGACATTGTGATTGAAAATATTCTGCGATTTGTGAGATCTTATGCTTCGTAGTTATTTTTGTGGCTGTTTTAGGCATAAATAAGCGAGTTGGATGGAAGGAAGGATGACGCGAAGCAGGCTCTCCTCGCTGCACGCTGAAACTCTATCAATGTTGAGGAGTAATATTACGTTTTTTAAAGTTGAACTGAGCTCGCTCCGCTCCGCTCACTCATCAGAGTGGAAAACAAGAGCGATACAAACATACTGCTTTTGAGCAGCAGACTCGGTAACTTACGATCAAATGCTCGGTATTGCATAAGAGCGATCGCTTAGATAGATCGTCTTATCTTTCTCCTCGGAAGTTTCACGGAATCTACCGTCGAGTGCGTCCAATAGGCTCGTCTACCCCGTAGTTCTCGTGCTTATCTGCGATTGCATCATTGCCACATGCGATCGCCCTTACCCTTATGATTTGCACTTTACAGTGCATTTTTCTGGGGTAATGTCTGCTCTTACAGAGTCTTTGCACATCAAAACCATTCTCAATATATTCAGACCATCTCTCACAATCAGAACCCCTACTCTGGTGGCCTTTGACGAAGAAAATGTTTCATTGCGTCATACCCTGTGGAGGTGGTGACAGTAGATAAGACGCACAATTTATCAGCGGTGTTACACATGGGAGGGCGTCCTACTGCGGGGTATAAATTCAGCTTAAAGCGACCATTTAAGAAGGCATTGCGAGCTGTGAGCACTTTTTTCCAAACACAACAAATATGGCGCCCCCAACTGCAACTGCAACTGCAACAAAAGCGGCCGGAGATGGCACTGCTCAAAGCGGGCTCAAGTCGAACGCCGACTCAGAGCCGCAGACGGTTACTATAACCCTTCCTGCACCCAAGAAAATCAATGGCATTGATTTACTGCCCGACACTGCGCGCGATAGGTTGGAGCGGCACAATGTCGACCTTTCGCACGGTTATCCTTCATGGCCTCCGGCTCCGTCCGTGTTCCTTGAGGACGGCTTAAAGGTACGCGCAGAGGAATGGGAGCATGTTGACCGCGGCAAATTTGCTGATCCCGAGAAGAAGGCTTTGTTTGGAGCGGCGAAGGAGGTTCGCGATCTGACAAAGTACATCGGCACTGAGATCGTGGGATTGCAACTAGCCGATCTTACGAACCAGCAAAGGGACGAGCTCGCTCTGCTGATTGCCGAGCGTGTCGTAGTGTTCTTCCGGGACCAAGATCTCTCGCCGCAGAAGCAGCTCGAGCTGGGTGAGTATTTCGGCAAAGTCGAAGTTCATCCTAAGGTTCCGTTTGTGCCTGGCTTGAAAGGCGTGACCGTAATGTGGCCACAGCTCAGTGCCATTGGCGGCCCGAACAAGTACTCCTTCAAGAACCCTGCTGGCGCTTCGCACTACCACACTGATCTTACTCATGAACAACAGCCGGCTGCCATCACTCACTTGCACAATGATACGATTCCGGATGTCGGAGGTGATACGTTGTGGCTTTCCGGTTATGGAGCGTACGACAAGCTGTCACGTCCTCTTCAAAAGTTTCTTGATGGCAAGAAGGCAGTCTTCCGCTCTCTCCATGGCTACGTTGACAAGGAAAATCCTCTTTCCGGCCCGAAGTATATCGAGCGCGAGCATTATCTCGTCCGCACCCACCCAGTTACTGGTTGGAAGACGCTTTTCGTGAACAGGGGCTACACAAAGCGCATTGTGGGCCTTGAGCCGAAGGAGTCGGATGCCATCCTGGAGCTGCTTTTCAATGTGTATGAAAGCAATCTTGATCTCCAGGTGCGATTCAACTGGAGGTCGAGTAAGCGAGGACTGGGAACTTCTGCCCTTTGGGACAACCGCATCTCGCAGCACTATGCGGTGTGGGACTACGCGGATATCAAGGAAGGTGAAATCTGGCGTGCTGATGTGAAGCAGGATGATCTTCACGCTCGTCATGGCACTCGAGTTGCCACACTCGGCGAGAAGCCATTCTTTGATCCTAACTCGAAATCACAGCGTGAAGCTTTGAACCTCGCGAACCCGTAGAGTGTTCTTTGTCCGCTCAACTGACTGGACTGAACTGAACTGGACCAGTGTAGCTAGCTTAGGTATAACCAAAATCGAATCAGAATTAAACTTCCGTAATGAATCTAGAACAGAAAACAGGTATTGCAAACAGCGAAGCAGCTTAGCTTAGCCAGCTTAGCCAGCTCAGCTCAGCTCAGCTCAGCTCAGCTCAGCTCAGCACCCGGCAGCACTCAGACGAAGATTTATCTGCCATATCGAAAACGTTCATGGGTGTTGTTGGCTCCCCGTGAGATATGCAATCAGTGCTCCACACCTGTTCAAGGACATGTTAAGTGAATACATCGCACTACTTATACGAATGCCCAGCTTCGTGTAGCGCATTCTCCACTACACGCATCGCTGCTAGTGCTTCCTCATCATGATAGCGCCGGGCGATTATTTGAACAGCCAGAGGCAGCCCTTCCATTTCCTCAGCATCATAGGAATCGAAAATGAATTTTGTGGCGTAATTCTTGTCCTTGACTGAAAAAGCAGGGGGTAACGCGTCCAGCGTTTGATCCACACGGCTGACAGGCACGATCCCAGCAGGATAGTCAATCAGATTCCACAAAGATGTATACAAAATTGTATAGAAAGACTCAGAGTCGACACCATTGGCTAGGGCAGGTGATGGATGAGGAGGTGAAATCAGGAAGTCGAGTTGTTCAGCATTCCATTTCTCGAACATACGGCGGCGCAGCAATTCTCGGTGGCTGATAGTCTTATAGTAGTCCTCCATCGAAAGCGGAGACATGCTGCGCAAACGCCATGCCAGCTCCTTGTATCCGAAAAGGTTGAGGAAGAACTCAAACACGCGACGCAGGACTGTGGGCCATCGCGTGTACTTACGGTGATTCAGTATGTGGGCATCACCCTGTTCACCCGGGAGGAAAAGCTTTGCTGCACCGGCATAAGCATCGGCATGAAACAGCTTGAAGGCAGTCCAGTCATATTCAGACGCCGCATCTGGCAGCTCGAATTCTACTAGGTCATGCCCCTGGCGTTTAAGCGCGTCAACGGTCAGGGATAGAGCACGCTCAACCGCCGGAGTCGGGGGCAAATATTGTTTGAGGTTGAGCACGCCGATCTTGAGCTTTTCTTTCGAGAATCCAAAATCAGCATTCCATGGTTGGTTTACAAGTTGACAATCATACTTCCATGGATCCATTCCCATTACAGCATCAGAAAAGTATTTCAAATCTTTCAAGCTCGCAGCCATTGGCGAAGCCACGGACGGAATTCCTTCAAAACCACTCTCGCCTCTGTCGGACGGGAATCGGTACGAAGAGAACCGGAGAGAATAAATGCCGCTCCAAGCAGCAGGAACTCGTACACTACCGCCTATATCCGTCCCCACGCCAATGCGCGAGCCACCGGAGCCGATAAGAGCGCCTTCGCCTTGACTCGATCCACCTGGAGCGTGCGACGATTTCCATGGATTGAGACAGCGACCAAACAGGTCATTCTGACCTTCGATGGTCATCATTGTTATGGGCACATTTGTCTTAACGTAAGGCACGGCGCCGGCATCTAGTAGAAGCCGTACAAGTGGACTGTGCTCTTGCGCAGTCTTACCAACTAGTGCTGAGTATCCAGACGTATGATCATAGCCGGCCACCCGCATTGGGTCCTTCAGCGAGACTGGAAACCCGGCTAGCGGGCCCTGCAGGTTTGCTTTAAGCGCCCAGGTTTCAGCGTCTTTGATCATGATCTCGGTAAGACAGTTTGTTTTTTCCTGAGATATAAGCGCAGCCTTGCCATATGCCTTTAAGACAGTTAGAGACAGCACAAGGCCAGCCGAGACCTTCGATACAATGCTCTCAACATTCTGAGACAGCAGATCGCGTTCTGGTTTCGAAATTGGTTGCTGATATTCGGACAATTCCTGGATTCTCTGCTGGCGCTGGCGCTGCTTGAACTCAACGTTTTCTCGGTGCTGTGATGACCACCAACCCATGTGTGCTGTTGCTTATAGCGGTTAGCGAGCTTTCTTTATTTCGCTTAATTGTGGGGAAACAACAATACTTAGTGAGCATTCTCCCCCCCCCCCCGCCCCCCCCCCCTTTGTGTGTGCCGGTAATGAACGGTGTGCATGACTTATCACGTGTTTACGCCAACGGCGGCATAATCGATCTATAGATAGCCGGCATATCAAGGGTTAGGCCCAAATGCCAAGATCTGCCGTACATGACAAGGGTGGAAAAGTAGTCGGCCACTGTTGAGAAATAGGTCATTTACACTCCGGTGCTAAGGCTTGAATAGACTATACTTGTTTATTGTACGCATCACCAGCGAATATTGATTATAGAGACAGCTGGCCTTCACCTATTTCAGCAATCCACCCGCTTATTGCTGTGCAATTTACGTGACCAATCCAGGTAACCCTATTCATCATGTGTTTTGAATGCAAATGCGTACTCGGATATCTATGGAGAACTCATGGGTTAGAAGGCCGCGCAGTTTTATAGCGCACGGCAGAAAACGAAACATGGCAAGGGCAGAAAAGCTTGCAAAAGTTCGCAAAAGCTCGCAAAAGCTCGTAAAGCTCTGATGTTGAAAAGCACCAGTATCATTATGGAGCATATATATTTTATAGCCGACTGAGCCACCTGTCTTATCCCTGGCCTATCGGAGTCTATCGCCACCTTTAGTCATCATGTACGACCTTATCAGTGACCTCCACGGCACGCTCCTCGGGACAACTTCAACCATACATATCAAAGCTTATGAGTCTGCAATAAGAAAAAAAAAACTATAAAAGGGGACTACAGAAGAAAGAGCGTTGTCGATAGAGCACGATCAATGTCTACCGCAATCATGCCAGAGTCTGCGATCGCAGATCATATAACCACCCCAGCGCCGCTAGGCCTTACCGAGCTTCAACGTGAGGCCCAAATGGGCTCAGTGGGCACGGTTTCACATACGCGGGAAATTCGAACTATTAGCCTGCATGACTTCGACGAGCGACGCGAGGAAATTAGTGACGAGCTTTGGTCAGCGGCTACCGAGGTCGGGTTCTTCCAAGTTGTGAACCACGGAATTGACATGGCCGAAGTGAACAATGCCTTCCAAAAGTCAAGTGAGTTTTTCTCCCTTCCTGCTGATGTGAAAAAGTCGTACACGCAGCAGAAAGGTCGCAATGCTGGGTGGGAGTACATGAGCCAAGTGCGCCCATCCACGGGTACACCGGACCAGAAAGAGTCGTACCAAATTACTGCGCCGCGTATGGATGGGTTATGGCCAAATGAGCTCGAGGTTCCTGGCTTTCGCAGTGTCATGGAAGACTTTGAGCACAAGTGCTGGCAGCTGGCCATGAACTTGTTGAGTTGCTTTGCTGAGAAGCTTGGCTTTGAGCAAGACTTCTTTACTCGGGCTCATGTCCCAACCGAGAAATCCTACCAGAGCACTTTGCGACTGTTGCATTACTATGCATTGCCCTCCGAGCTACTTAACGACGAAACAATGTGGCGGGCGGGAGCTCATACTGATTTCGATGTGCTAACGCTTCTCTTCCAGCGCAGGGGACAGGGCGGTCTTCAGGTTTTGCCCGGTGCCGAAGTGCAGGGCCAAGCATGGACACCCATTGAGGCGTCGAATGAAGCGATTACGTGCAATATTGGCGACATGCTGATGCGCTGGTCAGACGACCGCTTGCCGTCTAACTTTCACCGCGTCCGCATGCCGCGCACTGGCGAGGACACTGGTCCGCGGTACTCGATGGCCTATTTTGCCCAGGCCAACGAAGATGTCGTTATTAAGGGGCCCAATGGTAAGTACCCGGCTCTTACTGCTAAGGAGTACATACAGCAGCGCATTGCCGCCAATTTCGCGAAATAGTTAGTTACTACCACAAAATGACTGAGAAAGATACGTATGTGAATGTGATTTGTTTTACCATGTCGAATTGCTGCCATTACCACCGCAGAACCTCATAACTAAGCGTGGAATTCTGAAGCAGTAGTAGACTATGTATGTAGGCAAGACTATGGAGGCAAGACTATATAGCCCAGACTATATTGCCAAGACTACGTAGTAGTAGTGGGCATTGAACTCTTGCCGTTTAAGGTAGTGACTGATCTAAACAATCTCGGAAGCGGAAATCCAAACTCGAAGCCTGCTAAAGCCTGATCTCCTACTGGTCCATCGAGAACAGGCCATGAACCTCGAATTATCGACGGCTCATTACCCTTTCCTTTTTCGTGAAACTTATTTGCATATCTACTAAATTTGTCATCAGTCTGTAGCGGCAGCCGTTCCAAGCACATCATCGGGCCTTTAGATTAGACCTTACTCGCAGTGACGATCGGGCGGACGCGAGTTTAATAAGCTCCGCCCGTTGAAGATAGGACAGGGCTGCAGCCTAATTCGGGAAGCCGATCTGTATCGTAAATAAAAGAAAATGATCTGTAGTAGAGTGGCTCGAGCGCAATTTTTTGGATATATTTTTAGACGAACACGAAGCATGGCAGTCCAGAAGCCAGTGCTCATTGTTGGCGGCGGTATCGCCTCGATGCTACTAGCTCAGTCGCTGAGAAACTCGCACATTCCGTTTATTATCTTTGAGCGCGATGCGTCGTTTACTTTCCGCGCACAGGGGTTCCGCTTGCGGCTATCAGGAGAGGGCCTTGATGCCATTGAGTCCGTGTTGGACCCTGAACTGTGGAAGAAGTTTTGGGATGCGTGCGGCAAGACTGGGGGAAATGGACTGGCAACGCTTGATGCAGTGACTTGCGAGAGAACAGATGAAGTAGCCAAGGAGGATCTTTTGTCGCGGGATGGAAAGATTGTTGGGATTTCGCGCGGTGAGATGCGCAAGATATTTTCGGAGGGATGTGTCGATCATATCGAGTGGTCCAAACGGGTTACTGGCTACGAATTGGTTGGCGATGACGGGGTTAAAGCCGTGTTTTCTGATGGCACGAAGTCGGTTGAGGGCTCTTTGCTCGTGGCCGGTGACGGCATTTACTCCAAAGTTGCGAGACAAGTGTCTGGAGACCGGATCAAGGTTTTCGACACGGGCGTGAGAGGAATTCAGGGCCAGGCGCCAACAACAGCATTCAAGCGCCTTGGCGAGGGTGTTTTCAGAATTGTAGAAAAGCGCGCCGAGGGCAACGTGTCTCTCATGACGAACGTTCGGCCCCAGGACATCGACAATCCCAATGTCGAGTACGGATTTAGCCTGGCCGGAGAGCCCGGTGTTATTCGTCCTCCAAATGATAACTACAGCATTATTGGCAAAGAAGCGGCTGACCTCGCCAAGGCGGTCACGAAGAACTGGCACCCGCATTTGCGCGAGATCATCGAGCAGATCAATGTGAACGAGGCGTCATTCTGGAAAATCACTACTTCGCGGCCGTCTGGAGTGCCTGTGTGGCCCAATGAGCCTCGCGTGACTGTTATTGGCGATGCGGCTCATGCTATGACGCCGGCCGGGGGCAATGGAGCAAATACTGCGGTCCT
The DNA here is from genome assembly GCA_004125185.1 of Entelexis vaccinii. Classification (NCBI taxonomy): domain Eukaryota; kingdom Fungi; phylum Ascomycota; class Dipodascomycetes; order Dipodascales; family Trichomonascaceae; genus Entelexis; species Entelexis vaccinii. The sequence continues at coordinate 40,594 of NRDX01000039.1, read as the reverse complement.
AGACTCAGCCCTGCTTGGCAAAATTCTCCGCGAGGCAGGCGGATACAAACCGGGTGTTACAGCCGCGTATGAGGCCGAAATGAGGAGGTATGGAAGCGAGGCTGTGCGGAAGAGCTACGAGCTGGCCAGTGCCGTCCTCAATTTCAAGATTGATGAGTCCTCGAGCAAGTTGGCGTAAATAAATGCAGAGGCGCTGTGGAATAAAAAGAAAAGAAAAATAGAACGAGGGAAGGTTGATCAATGTGCGGTGGTGGTTGTATGTATTATGATGGTGGTGTATTCTTGTACTCATTGATCAGCAAAGCAAAGGCTTGAAAGTGTCAAGGCTATAGGTACTAAAAGATTACTTTGTCGAGCGGCCGGCGTTTTGCCATACAAGCCAAATAGAAATTGAGTATATATAAATATATATATATATATATATATGTATGTCTGATACTTCTACGAAAGAAGACCATGTTATAGGCTTCATTGAAAGTGCTTATTGTGGAAAAGTTAGTTTCTTAGCCTAAGAAGTGACGCCCGATTTTCTATTTGGGGCCTACGTAACGACCGATGCGTGATGCATGGATAGTGCCGATCAGAGAGGGTAATGGTTCGCAGTAAGCAATGCACAGTGCACATGGCATAGCATGCAGCGCCTGATAATAGCGATTGCATTATCAATTTAGAGCTTGGCCCCATTGCTCAGCAATTAGTACGTGTGCTATACGGTCGCGCGTGCATGAAAATGCAAGCCGCTTTACACTATATGCACCGTTTTGGTTGCTGTGTATATTTAGATAGCTCTGGAGGACTTAGAGGAAGATATCATCGGTAGGCTCGATTGCGAAATTGAGAAACGGGGCTCCCAAACAGAAGGCAAGAGCTTCAAAGTTGCGATTCGTGCGTTTGAGTTATGAATTGAGATGGTTATGGCAACTGAGGTGGGCAAGTTGCCGTAATTTCAGCTGGGCCGTGGCCCCGGAAGTGATTGGGACGCCACCGGCTCAACAACCGGAGATTGCCCCAATGACCTTACCCTGACGCATAACAAGCGAGCGTTGCGTCCAATGGTTGAGCGCAGCACGTGCATAATACTGCACGCCCTGCACGAAGTTGCAGCAAGCTTGAGCAATTTGCATGCTTGCGCATGCTTGCGCGTGCCCACCCACCCCCCACGGTAAAGAAGTAGTATATAAAGACGCGCGCGGCCGGACCAAACCCCGCTCCAACGTGCACACGCCACCGGAATCGGAACCGATAAATGTCAGGGGCTACTACTAACTACAGCACGAACACGAGTGATATTCTCGACCAGCCAATTGACTCGTCGGGAGTGCTTATTGGCCGGGTCGAGAAGTGGAGACACGCCGTGGCCGTCGTCCACAAGTATGCGCACTCGGTGCTGCACAAGCAGAACAACATTTCGTCGGACCTGGCCAAGCAGGAGAAGATTGTGGCCGACGTGCCGAACTTCAGCGTCACGACTGCTACGACGCAGGGGCCCAATGCAGCAGGTGCGGGAGGGGCCAATGCGTCGAGCGTGACGGCTGCGTTCGAGGCGCTCGTGAAGCAGACGCAGTACGAGCTGCAGGAGAGTGAGAAAGTGGCCGCGTCCATCAAGTCTCGCGTTATTCCACCGCTCGAGGCCCTGGACAACGAGCTGAGCAAACACCATAAAACGCTCAGCTCCGAGAGCCACAAGCTGGCCAAGGAGGCGGAGAAGCACCGCGAGGCCACGGCAAAGCACCTGGAGAATCTGGGACGCGCGGTGCCGTCGGCCTCGAGGAATGCCGCCAAGGCCGACCCGAAGAACGACCCGTACATTCTGCATCGCCAGGTGCGCTCTGCTGCCACCGAGCAGATCGAGAAGGAGAACCAGCTTTCTGAGAACAACGTCGGCGTGCAGAGCAATTTCGGCGCCTTCGAGCAGCGCACGGTAGAAGTGCTTAAGAGTGCCATTGCCTCCTTGAACGAGCTCACGCAGCACTTCAGCCAGGTCACGGCGCAGACCTCGGCCGGCACGGAGCAGCGGTTTGCCGCCATCCAGCCCGAGCAGGAGTGGGCGCAGTTCAAGAACGCGAACAGCAAACTGTTTGTGCCCGAAACCGGCTATGCGCGCGACCCCAACAAGGTCACATTCGCCAACGCTGGCGCAGACGCTACTGTGCCCATCATCGAAGGATTCTTGGACCGTAAAGGTACAGTGCTAGGAAGCCACAAGCATGGATACTACGTGCTGACGCCAAGTGGTTTCCTTCACGAGTTCAAGAGTAACGACTACTATGCTGATACGCATCCAGTGCACAGCCTTTACATTCCGGAGTCCGAAATTAGTGGACTGCCTTCGCATACGAGCAGCGAACTGTCGTTCCGGATCGACTCAAGGGACTCGAACAAGCCGCTCTCCCCGCATCACAAGTACACGTTCCTGGCATCTAGTTACGATGAGCTTGTGGCATGGCACACTGCGCTTGCCCGTGTAGCAGGCGCTGCTAGTAGCAGCCCGAACACGACAGCCCAGGCTGAACCGCCGGCCGCTGCCGCCACTACTGGCGCTACTGGTGGCGCTACTGGCGGCGCTACTGGTGGCGCTACCGGTACGCCTGGATCGCCTGCCGGAAGTGGCTACGAAACCGGCTACGGAACCGAGTCTTCTGGGTTGAACAGTCCTGCGACGGGAAGTGGTGGCAGCGTACCACAATACGGAGCCGCTGCAACAGGCGCTACTCCGGGTGCTGGTGGTCTAGGCGGCAGCGGCGCATATGCCCAGCCGGGCGGCCAGTTGCAAGCCCAGGGCCAGACCCAGCCTGATTTGACTCGGGGTGTTGATAATTTGAGCCTTGGTGGGGCACCGGGACAGGCACAGGCACAGACGCCGTCTGGGCTTGGCCAAGATGCGAGTCACCTTGCTGGTGGCCAGCAACAGTTCCAATCCGGATTGGGCCAGGACGCGAGCCAGCTAAGGAGTGCACCACAGCAGTTCCAATCTGGCCTGGGCCAGGACGTTAATGAGCTGAGGAGCGCCCCACAGCAGGTGCAGTCTGGACTAGGCAACGACGTGAACCAGGTGAAGGGCGCACCGCAGCAGTTCGAATCTTCGTTAAAGAATGATGCGAATCAGTTCACGCGTGGACTTTGAGATGGCTCGCGCACGCGCGTGCGCGGCCTATAAATGTAGCTTCTAACTAACTGACTATATGAATGACATTATATTTCTTACGTATGCATGAATGAATCACACGGTAATATTTTTATTTTATGGCCTCAAACGAAGTCGCAGTCGTGAACGCGGTGGTCGCGAACGCGGTGGTCGCGAACGCTGCCGCTTTCCCCGCATTTATGTGATAAACGATAATGCCACATGCGTGATGCACGTGACAGGAATCTCCCTCGGGTGGATGATGTTCATGTTCATGATCATCTAGTTAACGGTTCGGATTTACTCAATCTTTCATACACACCGTGTTGTTGCTCAACGAATAGAATTGCGCAGCCAAAGACACCAATGGGCATCCACGAAGTAAAGCTGGAAGCCAATGGCCTTACATTTTCGGCCTCAAGCTCCTGGCCTCAGAAACGGCTAGGGAAATCGGTTCCTAAACAACTGCTTGTTTTACTGCACGGGTTCCCCGATAACAAGAGCACTTGGGACGCCATTTGGCCCCACCTTGAGGCTGCATTCCCCAAAGCGCTGATCATTGCTCCGGCAATGCGTGGCTATGAGCCGAGCACTGTGCTAGACGACGGGGCCTACACCCAGGATGCTATTGCGTCAGATATCATTGCGTTTATCGAACAATTGAGTAAGGGTGCTCCTGTACATCTCATCGGCCATGATTGGGGTGCAATTGCTGCGTACAAGGTAGCACACTCCCGGCCTGAACTGCTGAGCAGTATAGTAGCGCTCGCCATTCCGTACTGTATTGTGAACAGACCAGTTTCGTCGATGTGGAAGCACCCAATACAACTGTGGCTATCCAGCTATATGCTAACAATGCAGATTCCCTTTCTCTATCGTCGGCGGTTTAGTGGAGCTGAAGGATACAGCGCCTATCTCCGGGGCCTATGGGAATACTGGTCGCCTGGCTGGAAATTCAACAAGGACGAGCTGAGCAGTGTATTTAAGACACTCCAGCAACCGGGAGTGACAGATAGCGCCACAGCCTACTACCGTAGGATGCTTCAGCGAATCCCAACTCGAGATGAGTTCGCCGTTGACTTTACCAAAACTCCAGCCCTCATTCTGGGTGGAGCCAAGGATGGATGCATGACTATTGATCTGTTCAAGAGTGACATTGAGAATGGATTGGCCTCCCAGGTACAGGTTGTTAGCGGAGTAGGACATTTCATGCAACGCGAAGATCCTGCCAGTATAGCCCAAATCATAACCAATTTCATTGCGCGCCTTTCTGCGTAGAAACTGAAGAAAACGTGAGCTTATCAAGTTGTCGCACTAGGTTTCTTCATGATGGGTGCATTATATAGTTAAATGGTAACGTCGTGACTTTTTTTCTAGGTTATGATGCTATAGGTATGTTGTGGATAATAATAGTGTGATACAGACGACTTTTGTGTCAGCATCCACGCAATGAACGCTAGCAAAAGCGTGGCTGGGATGTAACATTACTGCGAGCGGCGGCGGCGGCGGCGGCGGCGGCGGCTGATCTTATGTAGATCATTTGGGGTTAGGTCATTGACCACAAGAACTAATTCCTGAATTAGGAAGGTGCATGAGATGAGCCAGAGTTAATATATGGAGGAGGGCGTTGTTGAATAGACCTTACCGTTATATACTTGGTCTGATTTTAGAATTCAATATTTGATTTAGTGAAGGAGTTCAAGGAATCAACCTTGAGGTATCTCATCAAGCTGCCCTTGTATTCTGCCTAATAACAATATCTTAAACCTCCTAAAAAAAAAAAGAAAGAAAGATTATTGCGTTGTTTACAAAGGAAGTGCTTTCACCAGGAATGAATTTACTATCCAAGGTGCCTCAAGCTTCTCTGGAAGCATTCATGTGCGGGCCAAGAAACACCCGAAACACCACACATGCTTTAAACTTTAAACCATGAAACGGAGTGATAAGATATGGCCTATAACTGAGGTCTTCCTTACAAAAGGTTCAGTTTCGTTGTATTGCGGTCCAGGCCTATGGATGGAAGCACAGCGAGTACTATGAGCATGTAATGCAAGAGGTAGTGACATTACGAGCATGCCGTCTGAAAAGAGTTCTCATCATACACTGTGTAACATCCAATTAATGCCTGCCAAGTTGGAGAATATTCCTCAGGCACGATGGAGTCAGCGAGAAGAAAGCTGTGCCACTAAAGTAGCCAGAGGCCAAACAGACTGATCTGCACGCCAGTCACTACTTTGCTTCTCTGCTCGAGCTAATTTGTACGCAGTTACATGAAGTGTGCAAGACTAGACCATATATTTTTGTGGTGGTCCTCACGTTATAACCATATCCACAGAGCTAGTTTCGACGTAGTGCAATGACCATATGTTCACGACCGACTCATGCTGATAAGGGCACCCGTGTTTGCAGTATGCATACGTACTTTGTGGCTGGTTTGACTGCCAAGTCCGCCGCCATTGCTCATGTGATCGCAAGCGATGGGGCGTCCATGCCAAGACAAGACGCTCTACTCAAGTCGTATCATTGATTGCTTTTCAGTAGTCTGATGTCACTTTAAACGTGCAACAGGAGATAGGCTACTCGATTACTGCGTACATACATGAGGCTCATTCACATATGTAACTAAATGCCATTGCTTGTTGAACCGCAGTCGATCGATATGAATATTGGCACACGTGACAAACAATGTGGCCGTTCTTGTAACTATTAATACCTTTTTTCCTCTTGTTATTCACTTGGCGTATGGTTTGGTTTTATTTTTTATTTTTTTTTTTTCCGATCGTGCGATTTCATCGAGACCTTATTGGACGTGTCGAGAACAATTCCTGCATCAGCTATAGCAAGCGCGGATTGTTCTAATTTCCCATAAGTCAAATCTACCAGTTAGTTATGTACACTAGTACTGCCTTTATACTATAACTAACTAGCCTTCACTTTAACGTACGGCTTCATCATACCCGACACGGGTCTGCTTATATAAAATCTTATCAGCACCGGCGGCGTTTTCGCCGCCGCGGTGGACATCCGAGGAGGCAGATTACGATGCAAGTATGATGCATGCCGAATGTCAAGACAACTGAGTAGAGGAAAAAAATACTGTGACTACATTGAGGAGATAGGGGAATTCAATAGAGGAAAAAAAACACAAGAGCACCGAAGTAGTTCATAGGTTTGATGCACTGGATCGCTTCCAGATGTGCCGTTTATCAGGGTTCGGGTGTGTGATAATGCCCGATGCGATAAGTAGTAGTAGTAAGTAACAGAAAGTACAGAAATTGCATAAATTGCATAAATAAAACTTGTTTCACTTCGTAACGAGTTTCATGGCGAGCTTAAACGAGGAATTGACAGCTTCAAGCACTCCGGTTCAGAAACTGAGGACCCGTGTCCGCAGTAGCTTTGGCTGGGCTGGAAAATCCATATACAGGCAGTGCTTCACTTATGATGGCCTCATTGGAAACGATGTTGACTACAAGACAATGTTCACACCGACCATTCCATTCACCAAAACCAACTCGCGCCCGCCTCAGTTCTTTCCCGTGGATGCAAACCTGCCCATGTTTCTCACGATCATACTAGGCTTCCAGCATTCACTAGCTATGATGGGGGGCCTCGTTTCGCCACCGCTCATATTTGCTTCGTTAACGCACCTGAGCACGCGCGATACTGAGTACCTCGTCTCAGCATCTCTCATTGGAGCAGGATTCATTACGCTTCTGCAACTGTGCCGATTCCGCATACCCTGGACAACCTTGTATATCGGAACTGGAATGATTACCGTGGTTGGCGAGTCGTTCTCTGCAGTATCAGTGTTTACCCCAGCAGTGCCGATCATGTATGAGAGTGGGTTCTGTCCGACCGCTGCCGATGGCACCAAGTTGCCATGCCGAGAGGCTTATGGTGCGCTGATCGGCACCGGAGCTCTTTGCGCTTTAGTGCAAGTGCTGTTGTCTTTCATTCCACCCCGCATCCTGAAAAAACTGTTTCCGCCGGTTGTGACCGGCCCTGTTGTCCTGTTGGTTGGCGCCTCACTTGTCGAGAGTGGCATGAAAGATTGGGCTGGTGGGTCGGACTGCTACCCAGACAAGTTGTGCAATACCATGAAGATGTCTCATGCGCACCCATGGGGTTCTGGCCAATGGGTCGGCATCGGGTTCAGCGTTGTGGTATCCATTCTTATATGTGATCGATTCGGTGCGCCGATCATGAAATCATGTTCTGTCGTTGTTGGGTTGCTCGTGGGCTGCATCATTAGTGCAGCCTGTGGGTACTTTCAGCATGAAAGCATCGACCGTGCACCTGACGGTGAGTTTAACTGGGTCGAGACGTTTTCCATGAAGCTTTACGGGCCAATTGTGATACCAATTCTGGCGGTATACATCGTTTCTGTGATTGAAACCATTGGAGACATCACGGCATGTGCCGATGTGTCACGGCTGCCGACTGAGGGCGATGAGTTTGAAAGCCGCGTTCAAGGCGGGATTCTTGCCGTGGGTGTTGGCTCGATCATTGGCTCACTCGCAACCCTGTCTCCGCTCAGCTCATTTGTAGAAAACAATGGCGTCATCGCCATGACCGGCGTAGCCTCGACAAAGGCAGGGATTGCTTGCTGCGTGTGGTTAGTACTCATGGGAGTCATTGGTAAGTTCAGCGCGGCCATAGTCGCGATTCCGAAGGCAGTGATAGGTGGGATGACGACGTTTTTGTTCACATCGGTCGGAGTTTCTGGCTTGGCAATTGTGGCCAAATCCCAGTTCACTCGCCGTGACCGTCTCGTTTTCACACTTGCATTGGTATTCGGCCTCTCTTCTTTAGTTGTACCTACGTGGTTTCAAGGGGTGTTTACGTATAAGGGCAAAAACAGTGGCCTCAAGGGCTTTTTGGATGCGATAGTGATTATTGTCCAAACACCGTATGCTATTGGTGGTATTGTTGGCTGTTTTGCGAACCAATTATTCCCCGTGCAGGAAGACGATCTAATTCGGGGAGTGATTGAGGCCCAAGAGCCGCAAGCTGCAGACAGTTGGGCTGCGGCAGTGTCCAAGGAAGAAGAGGGACTTGATAAGGCAGATATCTCGGTTTAAAGGTGGGGGGGACTAGAAACTCCATAGTGCATTGTTATTAAATTAGGTTGTTAAGAAAGGGCGGTCAAAGTGTAACGGCAAAGGGCCATGTAATATTTCTCGACACACCGAGGTGATATATGTATATATATCACGTGTGTTTGACGCCGTACGGGCGGGGTGACCTGACGAGACATGACGTGTCTTGCGTGGCAAGTACTGGTGATGAGAAGAGATTCACGCTATAGGTACTGCCGCTCGGGGAGTAGCAAGTGGTGTTTCTGTACGCGACAGCTCGTGCTTCGGCGCGGCTGGGAAAGCGGGTGGCTGCTCAAGGCAATCTACCAGCGTGGCCGCTACTGCTTGGTTGTTCTATTTACGAATACTCGAGAATATAATAGAAATACTTGGCTTGATCGACGAGATTTGTGCTTGGAATTGGCGCTAAACAAGTCTTTAATTGCCGCCGCGACCGCAGCATGTGATAGGGTTGATTGATCTGATAGGATAGTCGCGCGATTACCCTGCATACCTCCCAAGCCGTGCGTTATGTAATGATCTAGACTGCGCGCGTATACTGGCCTAGCCTGGCTTAGCCGCTGCCGCGTCTCTTTACTTTGTGTGTTTTAACTCCGCGAGGTTTTTTTTTTTTCCCTAGCTGCTTTGCTAAAGGATGCAAGGATTCAGTATGGTTTCGTTTGTGCTCGCTGCTATGCTATCGGGGTCGCAGGCAGCACCAGTCTCCACCGAAGCGCAGAGTTCTGGAGCACCTAGCCTGGAAGTAGCGGCCGAGCGTGGGCCTCAGATCTTCAATTCCGTCTTCGATTCGCTCAGAAATTATGGCTCTACGCTGCATCCTAATGGAATGTCGTTTATAATGGCTACGATACCGGAAGGAGTGCTTTTGCACCACGGAAGCCTTAAGAATGCGACGCCAACGACTTTCGATTGGCTGGCATTTGAAATAGAGCATGCAGAAGTGTTTGCTCGGCCGTGGCGTCGGCGGCGTCCTCACAGAAATGTGGATAATAGTCTACTACCCGACCAGATTCTGTTTGGGCCCGCGAGTTTCGCCGGCGATAATTACGAGGAAGAGGAGCATGGCTGGCTACATACGTATCGAACTGTGGAGCCGCTGCGTCTGCTCTACTTGGACGGAATGAGCGGCAATAAGGATGATACGGGGGTCATTGATACTCAGGACTATATTCTGCGCGCGTCATCACAGGCTGAAGGCGACGGCGGCGACGGCGACGACGACGACGACGACGACGACGACGAACCGTTTTTGGATAATGATGAAGACCTACCACCACTTCCCCTTGATGAAGCTGCTCGTGTGCGAGATATCTGCAAGCTTTGCGCTAAATGGCAGCTCCATGGTGTGATACGCACTGAGACCCCCGGCTCAGAGGTCATCAAATGCAACTTTGGTGAGGGCTTAGAGGAGGTCCAGTCGTTGCAACGGAAGGATCCCAGTTGGACGCTATCAGCAACCGGACATGGTGGCCCAGGGCGGGACCGTGGCGAGAAGCCTGGAGAGGGAATGCCTTATAATTTCGAGAGCGGGTTTCGTGATCTTGGCGCTGGCCGGGTGCTTCTCGATTATTCGACCATGGTGTCGGCCTATTCTTTCCCCGTGAACGTCACAAATCCAGACACGCACCCGGTCGAGAGAGATTTGCCTCGACTTGTAGAGACAACGCCGGAGCAACGACTTTCCATCAAGGACTATGTCGCGAAGCAAGTCACTGGAAACTTTTCCAGCTCGCCGCCCCCGTCGGGTCCAGGCCATAATTGGCGAGATGTGGCTGATCTTATTGTGAGACGCTATGCGCAGCGGATCGCGTCAATCGCTGATACGACTCAGACAAAAACGGTGCCAAGCCTTTTAGAAAGCATCCAGTTTCTGATAAATGTCTTTGTCGACTATTCAATTGAAGATCCAGAGGTCCGAGAAGCTAGTGCTCGGCAACGTTGCTCACACTTCTACCTCCAAACAAAGTCCGTGCAGACAGAATCAGATGAGATGCTTTATGCAGCATTCAAGGCTACAAATGAGCAGATATGCACGGCTCTGTTTGATAATGCGAAGCTTTTGGTTGATGATGACGTGAGAGCCTCTGAAGCGGTAGTGGACTGGGTGAAGGGCTCTTTCCAACGGCTGGTCGAGAAACTGAACTGGAGTGTTTTCGAGAAGAGATATGCGTGAGTGTACCTGCATGCTTCAAGGAGTAATAGCAGTTAGCAGTTAATGATGGAATTTAATTTAATTTAGTTTAGTTTGGTGGTTCTGGAGCTGGTGAGTTAGAAATCATTGTATGGACCAGCAGCTAGATTCAGGGTAACGCGAGGGTGGTAACGCAATGTCATGCTTGATTGTAAAGGTTTGATGAGTTAGAACATGAATTCAGCAGCGTATGAAAGGGTTAGATTGTTTTAGTTCGTGCTTAGATTAACGAGTACGGTAGAACCTTTTCCACTTCAATTACCCTTCTTTATATTGATAGTAAACCATAACTAGAGGTGGTGGTGGTGGTCGTGGATAAATATCAAGAAAATATCGAGGATTCTCCTCCTCCTCCCCCCCGTCCACCGACTACGATAAGCCACACACCATTATCGGCGTTCAGCACGTGATGGCTGTAAGGACAAAGCACTCTTGCGTGCCAAGAGGACCGAACCCTGATCTTGTGTTATGCTCGGGATAGAAAATAAAGGCAACAACGCTCAGCTGGACACTACAAAGAGGAGGAGGAGGGGGAAAAAACGACGTATTAACACTCTTTCTAGTAGCTCTTAGCTTGTTAATGGGTACCTTACCCCACGACTAGCGCTCTCCATGATACTGCGCGGTTATTGAACTTATTATGACAAATGGGCAATGTAATTAGGCCGGAGTTGTTGGGGCCGTCAACCCTGCATGAATCAGTGAGATTATGCAGCATAGGCAGGTCCGCCGTCAAGGGTCGTATGTGTCTGAGTCAGAGAGTCTCCTAGTTTGAGCGCCGCACCGGTCGTCGTTTCATGGTTCGATACTTATTGATTGACCGGGGCGACCATAGTGCCGTAAAATTGAGCTCGCCGGATAAACCCGTACACCGACCTACCTGTGCGGGCCTATAGAGGCTCTCCTGAGTGAATCGTTGCGCGTTTCGACTAATTGGCGCTAAACGCAGGGCACGGAATGCATACATACATACCAAGGGGGTACCTGTGGTTGTGGTTGTGGTTCTTATTGCTCGAATTCAGCTCATGATGGGTGGGCTCGCCGCAACACTGAATCGCTGTTTGAAAGTAGTGTTTTAAAGAAGAAGGGCTATACTGCGACACCAATTTGCGCAGTATTACTCCTTGTTACCGCGACTCGGCTGGTCATTGAGATAGCACTCTGCCGCCTTCGCTGGCATCCGATAGATGGCGATTTGTCCAGGCTAGGGCAAATCGCTCCGGGGCCGGGAAATTCGCAGCGGGAGGAGGGAAGGGGAGGAGGGGGAAAAGGTCGCATATGCATGCACCATTAGGGTCGCGGTAAGGTCTCTGCCGGGGACGCGAGGGAGCGGGCTTTAGCGAACACTTTGGAGAAGCGGATGCCAGCTTGAAACCCGTAGCATTTTGAGACATCCACACGAATTGCCGCCGAGGATATCACAAGACAGGGCCTGAATGCTCGAAGTTTTCGCTTTCGAGGCTCAGCGGGGCGCCCTTACCGCCGCCGCCCTCCCCCCCCCCTCCGCCGAGGGTTCACACGCTCTTAATCTGCAAACCCCGAAGCATGTTGTACAAACATGAACGAACGGCGCCGTACAGCCGTGCGCTGCTGCTCAATGTTTAGCGCCCAGGTGCAATATATAAATAGCGTCAGAGCACCCACGAACTCACGACCAAACTAACTCACCACCTTCTCTCCCTCTGATGAAGTACTTCTTTTCGCTAGCCGCTGTTCTTAGCCTTGTGCTCGCCGACCCCGGCTTCGTGCAGCTCCCTGTGTCGGTCGAGAAGACTAATGTGACGAGCGCTCATGGTGCGGTGAGCCGCCGCAGCGTCACGGACACCCTGCAGAACGCGATCACGCAATACTTTGTGGACATCGAGCTGGGCACGCCAGGCCAGCCGCAGAGAGTGTCGATTGACACGGGCTCGAGCGACCTGTGGGTGTATGGCCCGAACACTGGGGCGCAGCAGACATACGACCCGTCGCAGTCCTCGACGTCGAAGTACATCAATGACGGGTTCCAGATCAATTACGTGGACAACACGAATGCGCAGGGCGACTTCTACACGGACGACACGAATATTGGCGGTGCGAAGGTGAACTTCCAGTTTGGCGTGGCTCAGGGCCAGGCGTCGCAGATCCCTCAGGGCGTGTTTGGCATCTCGTACGCCGCTGATGAGGCCAGTCTGGACGGCAGATACGCGAACTACCCTCTGGCGCTGAAGCAGCAGGGCATCATCGAGAGCACTGCTTACTCGCTGTACCTCGACAACCTCGCAGCATCGAGCGGGTCGCTTCTGTTTGGCGGTGTGGACTCGAGCAAGTACTCGGGCCAGCTGTACACGGTGCCGGTGACGTCGCGCACGTCGTTCAGTGTCGACTTTGAGGTTGCTGGCTACAAGCTGAACGGTGTGCTGGACTCGGGCACGTCGTTCACGTATCTTCCTGACGACTTTGTGACCGGTCTTGCCCAGAAGTACAACGGACAGTGGGACGACAGACTGCAGCTGTACTTCGTTGACAAGAAGTACAGCGACACGCTCACGTACAGCTTTAGCGGTGCCGAGATCACAGTCCCAGCGGACGAGCTGTTTATCGAGATCAATGGCGGAATCGCCCTCACGATTGGGCCTGCCAGCGCGGCGCAGGGCAACTATCTGCTCGGTGACTCTACTTTGCGGTCTGCGTACGTGGTTTACGACATCGACAACAACCAGATTGCGATTGCGCAGGCGGACTACAACGGCTCGGGCTCCGTGAAGGCGATCACGAGCTCTGGCATTCCTGGTGCGAAGCCGGCTCCTGGATTCTAAGCATTGCCACGTTCCCCGTTAGTGTGCGCGTTAACTTAAGGCATCCATATAACGATAATTACTCCTCGATACGACCACCTCTGATGCTTCACACTCCGTGAGCCAGTACAGAGGCAGCATGCTCGCGCTTTGGAACTCCTCGAAAACACCGGCGCCCTGCGTAGCAATTTCACAGTGTTTAGCAATTCACCGGCGTGTACACGACGTTGGGCATGCGATTACCCTATCGGGTTTGCACTCACGGAATGGTTTGGCATTTGGTGGGACTAATGTAATGGCGGCGCATAAACAAATGCTCGAGCCGCGCGATGGGGTCTAGGGCGCCGCGTCATGCACGCCCGACGCAGGTGGCGCGATGCCACGTGCCTAACGGCGCGCGCTAAGAGTTTCCGGAACAAAACATCGAGGCTTCTTCTTCAGTCGCCGGATTTTCTTTTTTTTTTGCCGTTGGCGTTGTTTGATTTTGCAAATGCTATGTCTACTACGCCTTCCAGCTCTGTTTAGCGCCGTGTATTTGACGCTTGGCGCGGCGGCGTTCGTCGTCCTCGACAACACAAACTACACCGATGTCACTATCGCACACGGCTCGATCCGCACGAACTTTGTGCCGGCCCGCTACTGCGAGCCGCTGACGTATAATGCAAATAACGACACGGTGAAGCTGCCGCCCAAGGAAGTGTGGCAAGCGCTCATTAACAAGTACGACCCGACGCCGGCTGAAAACACGGGGTTCCTCGCCCTCGATTGCGAGAAGTTGTATTTCAACGGCGACGAGGCGAGCATCGAGCTGCACCTGTCGTACCTGAAACAGCTGCAGTCGTGGGCGCGCGAGATCAGGCCGAACCGCGTGCTGGGCTGGTACGGCGTGTCGAACTACGCGAACCTAAGCCCAAACAAAACAGCATCGCGCCAGGCTCTGGCCGAGCTCATCGACTTCGAGGGCCCGTACAGAACCGCTTACTTCCCCACGTCTTACATCTTGGCTAACGGGCAGACTCCCTATATCCCTAACACCACGTGGGAAGAGGCCCAACACCTCGACTTTGTGAATATTCAAGAGACTGAAAAGCTGTCGACAACGGGCACGCACCTCAAAATTCCGTATATTTGGCCGCAGTATTATAACGATCGCACTTCGCTCATCTCAGCCCAGAACTGGACGCACATTCTAACCACGCTGCAATCCACCGGTTATTCTGGCGCAATTTTGTGGGGAGGCCAGAACCCAGCGGAGCTTTATAACAGTCAGAATGGAGGATACGGTCCGTGGGTACCTGCGACGCAGGACTTTCTTGATCTTGTGAACGCAAATAGCCCCCCCGCTTACTGATCATGACTACTACCAGGTAGGTAACTACGATTAGGATTTCAAGGGTAAGGCCCCCTCCCCTCCCCTGCTGCTATTGGGATATGTTTACAACAGCAGTAGTGGCGTTAGCGAAAGGAAGAAAAAAAAGAAGTTCTGGGAATAATAATCGACCAAGTACAAGTTCATCGATAGCTTGAGCGGCTATACGTTGTAATGCATATACCGAGCCAGACTGTGTTTTTAGTTAAAGCTCAGTTTGGACGGCGCATTATCTTAGCTGGTGGTTGTGCTGAGCGGAGCAGAGGCAGGCTGCAGGGATAGGGCACGCGCACCGTTGGATACGGTTAGGGTGGTTTATATAAGCTGAGGCTGCAGATCGTTTAGATCCGATCCGAGACAAGACATCTTCATCTTAACGGCTTCGCGCATGAGAGTTAGATTTGAAGTGGGGTGCCATGAAAGGGAAAGGTAGTTATTACTCCTCGCATATGCGAGATAGTGAGATCTAGGTTAGGTGGGTGGGGTGCTTTAAAGTCCGGAGGAAAGGTCACGCCCGACCGATCTGAGGCAGCGGTTCGATTTGCTTTATCGATTCTATATATAGCTGGCCTTTGAGCGGCCCATCAGTGACAGAGGCTGGTTAGAGCTTGACGTACTCGGCGACCCTGTTGAACTTTATTTTTTTTTGTGTTCTTTCTTTAGTTCTTTCTTAAACTTAAACTCGGGGCTTAAGTCGTACTGGGTTATATTTTACACCACCAAAGAAAGCATTGGTTTAAAACCACAGTTGCTCCCAGATAGCATTAAGGTAGCCTGTCATGTGAGGTATTTCTAGCTGAGCCTCTAGCTCTTGGCATTTCATTTGCACTGTCGAAAACTAGTCGCCACCCATTTTTCGCGTCTCTGTGTTGGTTTTCGGGGTAGGGAGCTTAGCTCATAGTGCATAAAGTTTAGGGTGGGCGCGAAGTACATTTATAGCGGTGATCTGCACTGGGCCATTTCATTTCACTATTACTATTAGAACACTACTATTGTGAGAACATGGAGTCCCTCTCTTATTACGCGCGTTTTTTCTGCCACACCTTTATTGCCTCTCCGGGCCCGTTCTTCACGCAGAAGGACTTTCCTGATCTTACGGGGCAGACCTGGGTCGTGACCGGTGCCACCGGCGGCATTGGTCTTGCCCTGGCCAAGCTTCTCGTGGGCCAGAATGCAACGGTTTGGATTGTGGGCCGCAACCAGGAGAAGCTCGACTCCGCAGTGCAGGCCTTGAAGGAGGTGAAGTCGCAGGCTAGGGTTAATTATCTGAAGATCGACTACAACGACCTTAGCACTGTAAAGCCTGGAGTGCAGAAGCTGTTGCAATCGACTAATCAGCTTCACGGCGTTATTCATAATGCTGGTGTCATGAATGTGCCGCGTGGGAGCAAGACGGATCAGGGCTATGAGCAGACGGTTGGTGTGAACGTGCTGGCCACGCAGCTTGTGCAAGAATTCCTGGACCCACTGGTGCTTGCTACGCCGGAGAGCCGGATTGTATGGTTGAGCTCGGTTGGCCATATGCTGTTTGCCCCGAGTGATGGCTTTGACATCGAGAACTTGGATAAGCTGGGACCCTGGCCTGCGTACGGTATGTCGAAGTCCCTGAACATCATCCAGTCCGTGCAATGGTCTAAAGAGCACCCGCAGGCGTCCACGAAATCACTCTCTGTGCACCCGGGCGGTATCAGGACTGATCTTACGCGTCACTCGACACCTACGGAGCGGGCGTTGACAAACTGGCTGCTGAAGCCCCTCGAGTACGGTACATATTCTCCGATATATGCGGCCCTGAGCCCCGATGCGAAGAACAATGAGTACATTGTGCCGTGGGGACGGGTAGGACTCGTGCGGCCCGATGTGTGGCGGGCGGCCAACGGTGACAAGGGTAAGAAAGCCCTGGAATGGGTCCGCGAGCAAATCCGTCCTTATTTGTAGTTATCTCTAGTAATACTGTTTGTTGTTATAGACTCCGAAATGCCGTAGCGAGGAGTAATAAAGCACTAACTGTGTACAAGGTAAAGGCTTGTGGAAGCACGAGAAGCCGATCCCGTAATTTAGATCAAACCATAGGTAGGTGCGTTGCCAAATTTGGATACATAATGAAGCTTAATCAATTGACACACCAGATCCTTTTACTGCTATACAAGAGTTATTAACCAAACTGACGAGTTTGGTACCCCTCGATTCAGCGCAGTACTAATAATAATCGGCATGAAGCCAGAAACAGCAACTATGAACCAACACTTACTTCTCGATACAACTAATCAATTTAGAAAGGGCATTACTCCTCGATACCATCAGTCATGCTGGCTTTATGGCAATATGCTCTAATTGAGCACACAACGAGTTCGAATTCGAATTCCCCTACTGTCCAAAGGGAATACATTTACCGCGCTGTGCAAGACTCGGCGGGCAACGTGGATCATAAACAGCAGCATCAATATCCTCGTTCACGTCTCTCTTCTCGTCAACGAACGAGCTGTCCAGAGTAATCGCGCCGGCGTCACGTCTCTGCACAAAGTGTTCATTGCCGCCTTGGTCAAAGAACGAAACGCCCTTCACCGTCTCATCAAAGGATATCGGTGCAGCACTTGCAATTCCAAGAATAACGGAAACCAATTTCATTGTCAATGGTGTGCGGGGATGTTAGACCAATTTCTAGCGTTATTTATATGCATGCATATATGCATGCATGCAGTCGCCCATGCATCAGGGCAGCTAGCTAATCTCCAACTAAGCGATTCTCGCGTGGATATCTCTCTATCTACTCTATATCGCCGGCCTTTATAAGGAAAAAAAAAAAAAAAATCCCCATCACGACAAGTAGCTTCATATTTTCCGTGACCAAAGTTTACGTCTAAACTTGCTTTGATAGATGTAGTATTTCCTGACGGCGGCTATCATAATTATTTCAAGGCCGTAAGCGCCCATCGCCGCACATAATGACTAACGCGATAACAGAGACGAGTCAGGCTATGTGGATCAGCAGCCCGCCCGTTTCTGGTTGTTGCTGCTGCTGCCCTTTAAGAAAAAAAATTGAAATTTATTTAATTTGACTTTCTACGCTTAATGGATTCTTAGTGTTCTTGTGTAGACGATAGGCCTCGTCTAAACTATTTCTCCAGCCTGCACTCGGCCGGCATGAATCTAAGCTAGCAGGCCGGAGCAATAGGCATCCAATGTATTTGGAATTGAAATCGGAATTAAACCTGTGGTCATGATGATGCCCCACGCACAGAGGGGTAATAATATTTTCCCGGGAAATTTGGTGCGACATTTCCCCGGGAATTTGGTAATCTGATCCGCCCCTAAGTAGTAGAAGAATCAGTGGGCCAAGTGCACGAAGTTAGACACTCTCACTCTCGCCAACTCCTCGATTCGCCAACGGAACACTTCTACGTTCCTTCATTGACCGCGGGGAAAAGGTGGTGGTCTGGTACTACACCGGTGCCACAACATCATAATTTGGCCGCTATACAATTAATTTGTATACGGACTCGCACTAATAAGGACTGTCTTTGTATAGAGGCAGGAGCACACAGAGTCCGTTAATGCCCATGATCGTCACACCCAGATGCCACATGGCCGATAAGTAGTCGGTCTTGCCCTTCGCCTTACCATGTGTATGGGTGCTGAAGCGGAAGGCTAAACTGAATAGTATACCGCCAAGGTTTCCGAACGCACCCGTCGTGCCGGCGACAATGCCGGTATGGTGGGGGTTGTTGTGCGGTACTAGCGAGTAGTTGGCACCGTTGCCCATTTCCATGAACAGCGACATGAACGCCATGGCAACTATGAGCCCCGGCATGCTGAACTCTTTGTAAAGGCCGATCAAAAGAAGGAAGGCCCCCATGAGGAAGCCACAAAGTAGCATCCAGAGCTTTTTGGCCAGCAGCGTGTTGAAGCGGACATACAGAAGGTCGGAAACGTACCCACCGATAGGCCTGAAAACGACGTTCAGGAGGCCTAACATAGACCCCCAGTCTCCAGCAAGCGTGCTTGACCAAGGTTCGCCCAATTCACTTGAGTGCGACGCATAGAGACTCGAGACAATAGACTCAATAGCGAGCTCACCACCAAAGGTTGTAGCGTACGTCAGCGCGTTTAGCATTGTGGGCAGCGAAAAGCTCACTTTCAATACATTTGTCAGTGTAGGATCCTCGATTGTGGAGTGTGGATCCGTAATTTCCTCGAGCTCGTGAGCACCCATCTGAGACAGGCGAGACATGGCAGTTCTGATGGGCCTCATAATGGAGTCTTGCGTTCGCATCGGGTGCATTGACGTCGTCGCCGCCGCCGCCGCCGCGGGCTCATGCAATACTGGGAATTGGTGTCCCTCCTTAGGTTGGACAGGGTACGGCTCATTGTTGCTGTTGCTGTTGCTGTTGCTGTTGATGTTGCTGCCGCTGTTGCTGCCGCTGCTGCCGCTGCCGCTGCCGCTGCCACTACCACTACCACTACCACCCGCCGCCTGCTTCTTGGGGTCCGAGTTCGGCAAATCATATTCTTCGCCATCAATGAACTCGACGAGCCTTGTGCGGTCCTTCCATTTTCCTTCGGGGCAGTCCTGCCCTAGCAACAGGACGCATATTGCCATGAACATTATAATCACGAGCGGACATACGTCGAACGCGTATTTCCAGGAATGCGACAGGGAGAACCCACGGCGCTGCAGGCTATGCATCACTGCAGGCATGGCGAAAAACGCAATGCCGCCTCCTGCGTTGCCCCACCCGCCGGTCAGGGAGCTTGCCACTCCAACGATAGACTTGTCAAAAAACACGGCTGTCCAGAACTGGCAAGGAACGAAGGTGCCACCAAGAAAGCCGATGAAGAACCTGATAGCATAGATGCCATTCACGTCGTTCACAAGGGGCACAAACGCAGTAGGGACGGCACCCACAAAGAGCACCGCCGCCATGGTCAAGCGAGGCCCGAACCGGTCGCACATAGGCCCCAGAATGAATCGGGCTAATAAGGTTGAGCACAGGCCGACGATATTCGAATTATTCACTTGAGCCGTCGTAAGGTGCAGATCGGTCTGGATCTCGCTCATCAGTGGAGGAAACGCAAACCAGGAGAGGAAGGCGACCATGAAAGATAGCCAGCTCAGGGTGAAAACGCGGCCATATATGTCATAAGGATTCAGTACTGGGATTGTGACTGCTTTCCCATTCTCTGCATTGACTTGAGCAGGGCGCCACAAGGATGAAACTCGCATTGCCGAATGCCGCACGTACGTACGGACTGCGGGTGGGCTGCGCCCCATATATCGGCGTGTTTTATTTTTTTTACTTCGTCGTTATCTCTAGATAACGGCTGCCATCGTTTCACAAGCACGAGCAGAGAAACTGCACAAGGTTTAGGTGTGTCGGCAATAGAGATGCATGGTGCAAATCGCTCCGAAATCTCGCATGCATACGGGGACGCTTGTTTTGGTAAGCTGCGAATCTGCGTTGCGGCGCCCGTGGGTGCATCAGGGTTCAGGCACACAGCCAGGGCCGAGGCACCGGGTACGAGGGTTCGGTAATGGATGCGCGTCTACTGTGTGATCTGATCTGAAAGTACAAGTTAGATTTTTCGCATATGATAAGGCTAGGGTAACGCCCGGGTGTCTTTCCTGCCAATAGACTCAGCCACAATTGTGTCGGCACGCGTGCTGCCGGTTATAGATTCGCGCCGGCTTGATAACGGCGTATGCTGGGCGTTATCAGCGGAGGTCTGAAGACTAAGCCTACTTGTAGCAACGGCGTCGGTTGTAGATTAGCATTTGGCGGCTGCTAGGAGGCCCCCCTCCTCCTTATCGGCGGAAGACTAAGCATCCTTTTGTTGCCATTTCGGACCAGATACTGACGGGATAAAGGGGCCGCCGGGCTGAGTTGCCAAGCCCAGCCCATCCCAGCCCAGCCCAGCCCTATTGAGGAAGCAAGGAGTGGTGGCTTGAGTTAAGATAAGAAGAAGAGATAACGAGGTTACGTTGTTGTTGTTGTTGTTGTTGTGGGTTAACTAAAAAATTACGAGCCTATTTTTGGGCACGCCGTTAAGCTCGGCCCATGATTTGACAGTCTCGACCATTCCATCAGGGCCGCATACCATGAGCATGTAGTCCTCAGTGTTATGCAGAATAACCCGATTGAGCACGCTGTGGTCTATGCGGCCCACATTAGTCGCGTCTGCCTTGTTGATCGGGCGCGAAAGCCAGTAATCGATGTTTATGCGCTCTGGCGCTCTTTGTCTAAAGCTTTCTAGCTCGTCCTGGCACATCACGTCCGTAAGCTCACGGTTCCCGTAGAGAAGATGACACTTAGTAGCATCGTTCTCGCTTATAGCCAATTCTTTCATAATTTGATAGCACGGAGTAATACCGGATCCTCCACTGACCATGTAAAAAGCCCTGGCCGAAAGCTTCTCGCCCCTGTGCAGGCAGTGTCCGTTACCGATGTAGTTAAAGGAGCCCACGGGCCCCTTTAGCTCGACACTACTCCCGACTTGCAGCTCATCAAGAAGCATGCTCATGCGGCCCCCCGGTATTTGCTTATCGGGAAAGTATACCTTGATCAACAAGCTAAGGATGCCCTCTGTTCGGTGGCAGCTGATAGGAGTATACGCACGCATAATGTAGTTACTGTTTGCATCCTTGAGACGAACAAATACGTGGCTGCCAACCAGCAGACCACTTAGCTGTTCGGGGGAATCAAGAGCGAAGTCCAGCAGGCGCGTGTCGCGCGAAAGCTCTATACGCCGCACGAGATGTACGGGTTTCCATTTCTTGGGGTTAAGGAACGTGGTCGCATCGTCAGGGGGAGGAGTACTCTCCTCCTCAACGCTCTGCGACGCGAGTTCGAGCGTGCCGATATGGAATTTCGCGAGCATAGCTTTAGCATTTTCGGAATGGATGGCCATGAAGTCATCAGTTGCGTCCTCACCGCTGGCCAGTGCAATACTATCCGGCCCACCGGGGTGGTCCTGCAAGTAGTCTGTGCCATCGTACACCTGTCCGTCAACGACAAACCAGTTCTCATGGGTGGCCAATTCAGACTTGGAAATGAGGATACCAAGCTTCTCGTCTTGTACCATCTTTGGTGCGGATGGCGGCACCTTCGTGGCACCATCACTGCTCTTTTGCAGGGTGTCGGCATACCACCTTGACGGATCCTCTCCATTTGCCTTCATCATATCCATCCACCCGTCATTAGCCTTCAAGTTTGTAGGGTGCACGAACTTGATATTCTCACCCTCGTCGACAATAGCTATACGGAACCACCAGTTTCCCAGCATCCCCAGCACGCTCCAGTACATATCGCGGGGCTGCGCTACCATGTTCAGATCCATTGCGCGTACGACCACATCTTTGGCGTTTATAAGCTCCTTGGTTGGTACGTCAAGGTGCCAAAAGCACCAGCAAAAGGAGAGGTACCGATCCGCAAGGTCCAGTTTACCGCCATATAGCTCGGTGACTTCGCCTCTGGCGTTCATGTCTCGCAATTCTAGCTCTGGGTAGCGAATACACGCTTGCACCCACGACTTCCCTGCATTAAGACTAATTTCGACCCTGGAAACCTGGATCCCTCCACCGTTGTAGGCAAATCCCTGCAGCGTGAAGGTTGAGGAGGTTGAGGACGAAGTCGACTTTGCAAGGGTCGCATTGTGCTCGGGAATAACAATGATAGACTGCAGATTCAGGTTATAAATCGCGTATCGTTCGTCTTGCCACCACTCATCGGACGTGGCGCTTTGCTCGGGGCTAATGGTTGTTGGGATAACCCGGTTGTCGTATTTGTGGTACCACCCGTCCGGCGGCGTGCGCTGAACAATTATACGTTTCAGCCACTTCACACTGCGGCCGCCAATGACGCCCGGGATGACGGCGCGCAGTGGCCGGCCGTGATCGGGCATAAGCCAATCGCCGTTTTGCTTCCACGCAAGCATGATTCCGCGATCGAAGTCGAGAGCCCAGCTTAGCAGAACGCCGGTCGAGTACTTACCATTCGGAAGATCCTCGGCTCCCTCGAACACAACATAGCGAGCGCCCCTTTGGGGCCGAGCCTCCCGTAGCACATCACACAGCAAAGCCCCAGTCCAGAAAGATGTCGAAGTACCGCCTGATCCCCAGCTGAAACCTTTTGATTTGCGAACCATATTCTGTTCCTTGCGGCGATTACCGGCGCAGGTCAGAGTGACTGGCAAGCTTATAGTGTCGTAGCAATCTTGCAGGTCCTTGAGAGAAAGCACCATAGGGTGATCGACCATACCATCGATAGTTATCGTCCAATCCTGGATTTCCTTGGCTTCAACCCGAGGCACTTGGCCATGGTTTCGCACGAAGTGGAGCTGTGGCGGGGTAATAAACCCCTCGCGGAACAGTACGGAGAGCGGAGGCTCGCAGTTGAATGGATAGGCACCCGTCAAGCGGACAAGGCGATCGTCTCTACTGACCCAGTTGTCGGGTGTTTTCACTTTCGGTGCCACAACTTTAGCGTGAACTGGCGGGGAAGCGATTTCGGTTTCGGTTGAATTCATTTTGGTGGGTGCACCCTCAAAGGTCGGATCAGCTCTATTGCATTTTTAATTTTAATTTTAATTCTAATTCTATCGATATCCTACACACAACCTGGGCTCGTATCTAGCGGTTTAGGGTGATGCACTGTATGCGTCTGCAAGGGTTCGGGTGATTTGTGTTCGAAGGCCGAGCCCTTTCCCAGGAGCGATAAGGATCGCGCTCGGCGCGGCTGCTGCGCGAGTACAATTACGATTACAATTACAATTACAACCAGAGGACACACACACACACACCCCTCCCCAATGGTTGTAAAGCAAAGGGTCGTGGTCGTAGGACTGGGCATGGTCGGCCTTGCATTTATTGAGAAAATGCTTGAGCGGGACCTGCTGCAGAAAGAATATGTTTTGACCGTGATTGGTGAAGAGTCTTACTTAGCATACAACCGCGTAGGACTCACCGAGTTCTTTAGCAACCGCAGCATTCCTGATTTGTTGCTGAACGATGAGGATTGGTATTCTCGCATCGATACAAACCACATGACGTACCGCGTGAACGAGCCTGTAGTGAAGATCGACCGCGAGCGAAAGGTTGTTGATACGCTGAGCCAGAAGGGCATCCCGTACGACCATCTTGTGCTCGCCACTGGCTCGTCGGCAGTATTGCCTCATCATTTGCTACCTAAAGAGCCTGAGTCTCCAACTCCGCCGAGGGGTATCTTTGTGTACCGGACTCTGGACGACGTTCAGAGCATCATTGAGTTCAGTACTCGTGCCAGTACTGGCACTAATGGTAGTGGGAGTCCGAGAAATGCGCTCGTAGTGGGCGGTGGCTTGCTGGGGCTCGAGGCTGGAAAGGCATTGTACGACTTGGGGTCTTACGACAAGATTGGGCTAGTGCACCGTAGCGGCTGGCTGCTTTCGCAGCAGTTAGACGAGGCTGGCGGCCTCATGTTGGCCGACAAAGTCAGGGAGCTTGGCGTAGATGTGAAACTGAACACCGAGGTCTCGGCATTGCATTTCAACAAAGATAATAATAATGAGCTGGAGGCGGTGACCTTCAAGGACGGCTCCACAGAACCGTGCCAGCTTTTGTGTTATGCGATTGGTATCAAATCTCGCGACGAAATTGCGGCCACCGCCGGCTTGCAGGTAAGCGATACGCGTGGCGGAATCATTGTGAACGACAATTTGCAAACATCGGATCCCAGCATATACGCGATTGGTGAGTGCGCGAACTGGCGGGGTAAAGTATTTGGTCTTATTGCGCCAGGAGTTGAGATGGCCGATGTGCTGAGCTTTAATCTGACTCAAGCAAAGCTGCACGAACCTCGCAAGTTCGAAGAGCCCGAGGTTGGAACACGTCTCAAGTTGATGGGAGTCAACGTGGCCAGCTTCGGCGACTTTTTTGCTGACCGCGATGGGCCCAAGAAGTACCCCAATAGCCGGTGCCCGCGGGGTGCTACGGCACTCACGTACCGCGACCCATTTGCCGGCGTGTACAAAAAGCTCATATTCACCACCGACGGCCAATACTTGCTGGGTGGGATCCTTGTCGGCGAGATTGGTGAGTTTACAAAGTTCAGCTCCATGGTCACATCCAAAAAGAAGCTCGACAAATCGCCGACCGAGTACGTGGTTGGGATCACGGCCGCGAATGCTGATGAGGATGCGGCCGAGCTTGACGACTCGGCACAGGTGTGTTCGTGCAACAACGTATCGAAAGGCGATCTTGTGGCGCAGATCCGGAACGGCACGTGTACAAGCATTGGGGAGCTGAAGTCTAAAACAAAGGCCGGGACGGCGTGTGGCGGATGCGAAGGTACGGTCAAGGCAATCTTCAATGCCGAGATGAAGGCGTTGGGCAACGAAGTTAGCAGCTCGTTATGCATCCACTTTAAACAGTCGCGGGCTGACCTGTTCAACATCGTGATGGTGCGCGGCCTCGACACGTTTGAAAAGATTATGCACGAGGTTGGCAGTGGCGGCACAGGTACGGGCGGCTGTGAGATATGCAAGCCGACGATTGCATCTATTCTGTCGAGTTTGTACAACCACCATGTCATGGACAAGAAGCTGCGGGGTCTACAGGAGACAAATGACCGGTTCATGGGTAATATCCAGCGTAATGGAACGTACTCCGTTGTGCCCCGCGTGTCTGCTGGTGAGATCACGCCCGAGAAGCTTATTTCACTGGGTACGGTTGCGCGCAAGTACAACCTGTATACGAAGATCACTGGTGGGCAACGCATTGACATGTTTGGCGCCCAGAAGCAGGACCTGCCCTCAATTTGGGAGGAGTTGGAGCAGGTGGGCTTCGAATCCGGCCATGCGTACGGAAAGAGCTTGCGTACAGTGAAGTCGTGCGTGGGCAGCACATGGTGTCGGTTTGGAATTGGCGACAGTGTAGGAATGGCCGTGAGACTCGAGGAGCGGTACAAGTCGTTAAGAGCACCGCATAAATTCAAAGGTGGCGTAAGTGGCTGCGTGCGCGACTGTGCTGAGTTCCACAACAAAGATTTCGGACTGTGTGCCGTAGCGAAAGGGTTCAACGTATTCGTTGGCGGTAACGGCGGGATGAAGCCCGCCCACGCAGTGCTTCTTCAAGCGGATGTGCTGCCCGACCGCGTGATCCCGTTGCTGGACCGGTACATCATGTTCTACATTAGAACTGCTGATAGGCTGCAACGCACCGCACGTTGGCTCGAGAACCTTCCCGGTGGAATTGAGTATTTGCGAGACGTTGTCGTGCATGACAAGCTGGGAATTTGTGCCGATCTAGAAAAGCAAATGAATAAGATCGTGAGCACCTTTCATGATGAATGGAAGGCAGCCGTCAAAGACCCGGCCATTCGCCAAGATTTCCGGCAGTTTGCAAATACGCCGCGCAATGTGGAAACGGTGGAGATTGTTTATGAGCGGGGACAGCCGCGGCCAGCCGACTGGCCCAGCGAGGAGGAAGGCAGCGCGAACGTTGATTTCCGAGGCCACCAATGGGAGGGCATGCTTCAGTGGGTCGACGCTTGCAACGTTGCGGATCTGCCCCACACGAGTGCCGGCTCGTCCACCACGGTTCTCATTGGCGACACGCAGATCGCTATATTCCGGACCGGGGATGGGAAGCTGCATTCGTCCCAGAACATGTGTCCGCACCGACGTGCGTTTGTGCTGAGCCAGGGGATTGTGGGAAGCGATGAGGCCGGCGACACATATGTATCATGCCCGCTGCATAAACGCAACTTTAGCCTCGGCGAGGGGACCTGCAAAAACGATGCCACGAAGTCCGTGGCGATTTTCGAGGCTCGGGAAGCTGGTGACAAGGTACAGTTGCGGCTTCCTCCCACCGACGAGCTGGACCGCTTGCTGGCAACTTCGAAATGGAAAGTGCGAAAGACAGAAAGCCAGCCCCGGCTCAAGGCAGTTGACGAGGCATTTCCCATGCAGTTACCTTCCCGCGTCGTTTCGTGCGGCGACACAAATCTCGATTGGTAGGAGGAGTAATAAATAAATAATTGAATTATTGAATAAATAATTGAATAAATAATTGTTGCAAGTTTAGAGATCGAGAACGATGTCAGCTATACCGGCCGAGCTAGTGGCATGAGGCTGAGCAATACAGATTAGAGCCTCGCCATCCTCGATATCATGCGTTGGCGGCTCTATATAGTCGACGCTGCCCTTCAGCACTCGAGTGTGGCACGTGCCACAGATCCCGGACCGGCAGCTCGACAAAGGCGCCGTACCCGCTGCTTCGGCGAGCTCAAGGAGAGAGCCCTGAGTTGGTGTCCATGGCACTTTCTTTTGCGACTTCGAGAACTCGACAAGGACGGAAGGTTGTTGTGGCTGTTGTTGTGGTTGTGGTGGTGGTGGTGTTAGGAGTTTACGGGCGACGGATGCTGGGCCGAATGCTTCGAAATGGATGCGCGAGTCGCGGATGCCGAGGTTTGTGAGCCCATCGTAGAGGCCTTGCATGAACGTTGGTGGGCCGCACAAGTAGAACTCGTGGTCATCGAATGGCAACAGGGACTTCAGAAGCGGCAGATCGACGTGGCCCATTGAGTCGTAGTCGTCGTCGTCGTCGTCGCCGGGCAAGGGCTGGCTATAGCAAATGTGGGTTTGGAGTTGCGGCGAGTTCAAGGCCTGTTTTTCGGCGATGAATGAAGCAAAGGCGTGAGTCGAGGAGTTGCGCGTGCCATGGATGAAGTAAAGGGGCCCGTGATGGCGCGAGCGGCCGTTGTTCACGAGCAGGCTATCAAGCATGGCCACGAACGGCGTTAGACCAATACCGGACGATAAAAAGACGACTGACTGGGCCGGGTCTGCATCGAACGTGAACTTGCCGCGCGGGCTTTGAGCCTCGATGACGGCACTTGAAGCGGCCGCCGAATGGAGGAAGTCCGACACACCGCCTGTCCCATGGCGCTTTACCGTGATGCGGTAAGATAGCGCACCCGGTGCTGCCGACAGAGTGTATGTCCTTAAAGCCTTCTCGTCAAGGCCCGGCACGCTAACTCGAATGGGCAGGAACTGGCCCGCTGCATAAGCGGCTAGGCCACGGCCGTCTAAGGGCTCGAGGTAAAACGATGCAATATCCCTTGCTTCTGGGTGGCGGTGCGCAATACGGAACGGACGCCACTCAGTTCGATTTTTCTCCGCATCGAGGGTGCGCAGCGCGTCGGCATAGGTCCCAGTGCGAGCAAGGACAGGTGAGTACTGCGGCGGCGAGAACCGGGCCGGGAGGCTGTGTTCGACTCGAATGACTTCTGAGATTGCGTAGCGCACGAGGCGCTGTGCGCCGGCGAATGCACGTACTTCGGGCCCGTCCCACACTATAGTGGCGCGCGCCGCTATGTAGAGGAGGTCTCCGTGCTCAAAATCAAGGAACAGCAGGCCGGCGCGGTCGTTCACGAGGAAATTGCCGAGCGTGTTAAACACAAAGTTACCGACAAAGTCTGGGGCCGTGAGCGTGGTGTCATTGTCAATACCAACGAATCCGGGGCGCCCGCCCTTATGGGAGATGTCAGCGCCGCGGGTCACGTCTTCAGTATCTTCACCGGTCAGGTTCAGGTTCGCCGATGCCACAAAGTAAGTATCGGCGCGCGTGATAATATCGCGGGCAGCAGCGTCAAGCTGAGCCGCACGATGCACAGGACGTTTGGCAACATGCAGTGGGTTGCGCGTGAACTTAGGCTCGCGGCCCTGAATGTACTGGGGGCAGAGGCCCATTGCTTGGCGCACGTCGACGTCGAATCCCTGGGGGCGGACCTTGGTTACGGTACCGAACACTCGGTTTCGGCGGCGTGTATGCAGCTGCGCGCCAAGCACGGCGATTTCTGCCCCTGGTTTGAGAGCCGTATGCAGCGGGTCGCCGCAAAGAGGTTCGGCATTAACAGTTATTGAGGTGCGGGTCAACGGGCTAACGAACCCCGGGGTGCCGAATAGGATAGAGGCCCACGGCTGGCCCGAGTCGTCCACGGACCCTACAAAGACGTAAGGCAGGAGCGGGAAAAAGAGCATATGTTGGTCAGTAAGGAACCGGCGCACAAGATAGGGACCCTCGGCTTGCATTTTGGCGCGGACGCCGACGCGTCTCTGGACTTCTTGCTCGCCGACATGGAATGGGGACTCTTGAAGGTCCCAGGCAGGGACGGGCATATGAGATAGCTTGATCCCGAAACGGATGGATAATAAACAGGAAAATGCTAAGCAGTCGTGGTGGCGGTCCTCATTAGTCAGCACGCCCCACCTCCGTGGGGCCCTAGATGGGGTGGGGGGGGAAGAGAGCGCCCAGCGGGCGGGCGGCGGCTAACAATGGGGCGCCGCTGCTAAGCCGGCGGGGTAAGCGTGAAGGGCATTTTTTTTTCTCTCTTGGCACTACGATTACAGATGCAGCGCGCGTTCGCCTTTCTGCCTGCCCAGCTAGCCCAGCTAGCTTGTTAGGAGCGTGCTCGAGGGGGTTAGAACGCGTAGTGGCGCGTCGTGCCGGGCCCCTCGATGCGCCCTAAGCAGCCGGGTTCGGTGGAAGTGTTATTAAGTTTAGTTTAGTTTGGTTTGGTTTGGTATGGTATGGTTATTACTCCTCGATATAAGTAAAAACAGTAGGGTTACGCCACCATACCAAAAGGGAAAAAGAAAAAAAACGCATTGGGAGGTACGGCTGTGAGTACATATTGATAAGGATACAAACAGCAAAGGTTAATTTAATTTTATTTTATTTTATTTTATTCATAAAGACCCCGCGCGCAGGCCTGCCGCAGTATGGGGCAAGGCAACAAAGCCCGGAAGTGCCTCGACGCGTCTCAGCCACGCCGTAACGTTCTTATACACTGAGGTATCGATATTCCCCTCAGGAGCGACGTCGATGTAGCTGTAGAGGGCGATATCGGCGATGGTTGGGTGGTCAAGCGTGATCCATTCGCGATTACTTAGCTCAGAGTCGATAAGCGACAAGACGCGGTGCGCGCGCGCGGCAATTTCTTCCTTGTCCAGCTTAGCGCCAAACACGGTGATCATGCGGGCTGCGCCGAGGCCGTACGCTATCTCGCCGCTGGCCACAGACAGCCAGCGCTGGACCTGGGCTGCACCCTTTGCATCGTCGGGCAGCCAATCGGTTTTCTTGTACTTCTTGGCCAAGTATACGAGGATGGCAGTTGAATCGGCGATGAGGAACCCGTCGTCATCGAGCACGGGGACCTGACCGAAAGGGTTGATTTTACGGAATTCCGGGGAGCGGTGCTCGCCCTTCGTCAGTTCGACATTCACGACATCGACGGGCTGGTTAATGAGGGACAAGAATAGGCGGACGCGGTGCGAATGGCCAGAGTATGTGAAATTGTAGAGCTTCATTATGCGAGAAAGAAAGGAACAACGAGCCGCGCGGTTAATTAATATCATGATCTAGTTGATCTCACGTGATACCCCCCCTTTGGAGTAATGCTTCTCCTCTCACGATCTCCCCCGCAGCGGCTATCTTGAACTATACTGCCAGATTCCTCCTCGATGCGGTATGGAGGCCGAAAGACTCTTTAGGTGCTTCTAAGCAGGGCTGGGGAATGCACAATAAACGGTTTTTGGATGAGGGCGCCGGCCGTTGACGTTGATAAGCGAGAAGCATAATGCGGGAGTGTGGGCTAGGGGTATCGCCCTAACCGCTATCTGCGAAACCCCCCCCCCCCTCCGATGGAAATAGTTAAGGATAAAGCCGGCGAGCCGGAAACACACCCTGGTCAGCCTACAGCGGCTATCGAGGTAAACATCGGTTTAGTTTAGGTTCGAGGAGTAATAAGTGAGAGGCACGACGCGAAGGCTACGAGTGTGTAATCGCGATCCAGCGAAGCGGCAAACCAGCGAACCAGCGAACCAAGTAAAAATAAATTATTCTGGAGGCAACGTTCACCACCCAATGAGTGACAGCTCGCAGGCGCAGTAGTTATTACTCCTCTCTAATCCGTGGTCTACAACAATTAATACTCCACGCTGAATCTCCGGGATACGTTCCCTAATCGAGTCGCATAAGGAGAACTTTTTACCCAACACAAGAACGAAGGCAAAACGAGGGCATCGTTGCAGAAGGGATTACGGCTTATTCGGGTGGAATGGATGTGCAATGGAATGCCTGCTGTAGATGGTCATTGCTCCGGGGTTTACACTAGGCCGGGACCGGCGCTGGTCAGGCCAAGCTCCTCGATCAAACTCCTCGATACCCCCCACGCACCGTCAAAGGAAGAGCTCGATGGGTGCAGGGATTACCGGCCACCAATGATGATTACTCCTCTATACGACATCGAGCGTGAAGACGTGGAGAGCGGCGAGATATTCGAGGCGTCGACGGTGTCGATGCGGTACGACCTGAAGTCGGAGTCGCGCGCGTCCATGCCTCTGCTTCTCGATCTGCGCACACGCGAAATGGTGTGGATGGACTTTGCGATGAAGGAGGGTCAGACTTTAGCTTATTGCGAACGCTAACTACGCGTGCTCGTCAAGGAGGTCTTGTCGGGGCCCATGACAGTTGCCGAGTACCTGCAATTCACGTCGGCCGAGGTCGTGGATGAGGACAGCGCCGAGTGTTTGCATCTGGACGCGAAGGACGCGGCTCAGGTGCTGAGTCTCATGAACACGTAGCGGTTAAAATCAGCTTTTGTATTTATTATCTTGTCTAATGCGTGATTACCAGCGAACCCCATCCAAACATCGCTGGCAGACATCGCGCATGCTGTGTGCAACCCGATTAAGGCCCGCACCGGGACCAACTGCCTAACGCGGTAAACCATTGAGGAGTAATAAGACCATTTATTACTGTCCGCCCTTAATGCGGGCTCCCGGTCCCGTTAGTACGCCCCTGGCTCTTAACGCGATTGATCGGCCTCGTCTGTGCACCTCGCCGCATCCACCACAACGCCAGCGAGCGCGCTGATAAAACGCTACCGGCAGCGTTCAGCGACGAGCGACGAGCGACGAGCGACAACCGAAGCGTCGGGCGCAGATGGTGGTATAAAACGATTGCTGAACATTGAGCTCCGGATGGATGCGCGCAATTTTCATGCTCTTATGCACGTGTCCAAGCTCTATGAATGCGGCGTAATTAGCGGCAGGTGTGCTTCTCAACATTGATACCGCATAACCTACTCCGAGTTACTGGTGCGCATCAGCTCGAAGTTAAGGCCTTGAAGGGGTGAGACCATGGCGCATCACGTTGTGGGACATGGAGAAATAAGCCTCCGCCGAGCCGGCCCGGGTCAGCCGAAGGGTGAGGACCGGGCCGTTAAGGGTTGGGGGACGTGATGTCAATGTACATGTCCCCTAGACCTGTTCTAATGCCGCTCTGCCGTTCGGCCATTCTGCTGTTCAGCCGCTCTGCCTCTCTGTTGCTCTATCGCTCGGTCCTTCTAATAATCAATAAACTCAGGGGAAACAAAGAATTGACATGTGTCGTGAAGCATGACATCGAGCGAAAGTGGTTTAGCAGTTTAGGGAACCGTGGTTGACCACTTTTTAGGCAACAATAGAGGCCGATTTGAGCGACATGAAATATTTGTCAGCGCCCCGGCGTGCGTTAACAAGGCAAGGGTGGAACGCCTGGCCTGCGTTACTGGCGCCTCACCCCGCAGAGGCCCGACGCGGGGTGCAACAACAACCCATTCAGGTACGCTGCAGGGTCGCGGGTTCCCCAATCAAGTCAGAATTGGAATTTGATTGGTCGTAAGTTCATATGCTGCTGCTGCGGCACACCCCGCACCGTTTAGTCGATTGTTGCGACATGTACCCCGCCACCGCAGCATAAAAAGGGGGCCGTGCACACTGATAGTAACAGCATGCAGCTGAATTTGTTAGTACTTGCAGCGCAGGCTGCTGCGTTCAAGTGGCAAGGTGCCGTTTCCTCGGACGAGGACGCATTGTATCTTGATACACTGCAGTTTGTGAACCTAACGGTTGATAACTCGCCGTATGATTTCGAGAACTACACGGCGCCCGACATTGCGTCGCCACACGAGAAGGCGCGCACGCTTATCCAGAACATGAGCATCGAGGAGAAGGTGAACTGGACAACGGGGCTCGGCATGGGCGTCCCCGGCATGAGGTGTGTAGGCCAGACCGGCGAGATTAAGCGCCTAAACCTATCTGGTTTGTGCTTGCATAATGGCCCAGCTGGCGTGGGCGGTGTTGACGGCACATCTGGGTTTGTATCGCAGCTGACGCTTGGCGCGAGCTGGGACCGCGATCTTGCGAAGCGGCACTATGAGGCCATGGCGCAGGAGTTCAGGAACAAGGGTGTGCATGTAATGCTCGGCCCAGTGACGGGCGGGCCCATGGGCCGTTCTGCGCATGGCGGGCGACTATTCGAGAACTACGCTGCCGACCCCGTGCTCACCGGTGAGCTGTCTTATATTGCCGTGAAGGCGATCCAAAGCCAGGGCGTGCAGGCAAGCTGCAAGCATTTCATTGGGTACGAGCAGGAAACGTTCCGCAACGGGTTTGCGTTTTCGACCGAGTTCAACCGCGAGTCGTACTCGCAGTTCCCGAGCTTCACGCAGTACCCCATAAACAGCATTATTTCCGACCGCGCAACGCACGAACTGTACATGTGGGGATTTGCTGAGGCGGTGCGGGCCGGCACGGCGTCAGTTATGTGTAGCTATAACCGCGTGAACGGAACGCAAGCGTGCGAGAACTCGTACACGCTGAACCACTTGCTAAAGACGGAGCTCGGCTTCCAAGGGTATGTCGTTAGTGATTGGGGCGGGACGTATAGCACGAACAAGGCGATAATGGCCGGACTCGATATGGACATGCCCGGACAGGAAGTGTCGCTCGTCAACGGCGAGCTATGGGGCTCTGCGCTTGTGAAGGCTGTGAAGAACGGGTCTATTCCGGAATCGCGGCTTGACGATGCTGTGCTGCGCATCATGACGCCGTACTTTGCCCTAGGCCAGGACGAGGGCTTCCCAAGCACGAATTTCAATATGAACGACCGCCGCACGTTTGCGGACGGCACGCGCATCAACGAGCACGTGAACGTACAGGGGAATCACTCCGAGGTGATTGTGGATGCCGGAATCAGCGCCGCGACACTGCTCAAGAACACCGGAGGCCTGCCGCTGCCTTCAAACGCGACGAGATTAGCTGTTCTGGGCCAAGACGCTGGCCCGAGCGCATACGGCCCGAATGCGCCCACGATTTACGGCAACTTCCCCGCCGACAGCCCGAACAACGGCACAGTTTCGTGCGGCGGTGGGTCCGGGTCGAACTGGAACTCGTACCTCGTGACGCCGCTTGAGGCAATCACGGAGCGCATTAGCCAGCGCAACGGCACCGTGTTGTTCAACCTTGAGCAGAGCCCGAGCAACGATACACTAAGCTGGGCGCTTGACGCAGTGGACACGGCGATCGTGTTTGCTGGTTTCAAGTCGTCGGAAGGATACGACGAGTCGAGCCTGCAACTGAAGGAGAACGATCTGATTCAGAATGTTGCGTCGCAGGTCGGCAACACGATTGTCGTCATCCATGCGACGAACCCCGTGATGCTGCCGTGGATCGATCATCCGAACATCACAGCCGTTTTGAACGCGTTCTTGCCCGGTCAGGAGTCGGGCAACTCGCTAGCTCAGGTTCTGTTTGGCGACGTGGCGCCGTCCGGGAAGCTGCCGTTCACGATTGCGAAGCAGGAAAGCGACTACATTAACGTGACGTCTGCGGCGCAGATCGACCCGCGCGTTGTGTTTGACGAGGAGCTGTTGCTGGACTATCGACGGTTTGATGCGAAGAACATCACGCCGCAGTACGAGTTTGGATTTGGCCTGTCGTACACGAACTTCAGCTATTCAGACCTGCACGTGAACTGCAACAGCACCTCAAACAGCACCTCAAATGGCACGGCGAACGCCACTGCGATCAGCAGCACAAGCTTGTTCGATCCCGTGTGCTCTGTGTCCTTCAAGGTGCAGAACTCGGGAGACTTTGCTGGCCGCGAAGTCGCACAGGTGTACGTGTCATACCCTAAGTCTGCCGGCGAGCCGCCGCAGGTTCTGCGCGGGTTCGAGAAGACTGGGGAGCTGCAGCCGAACGCGACGCAGCAAGTGACGATTCCGCTGTCGAAAAAGAGCCTGTCTGTGTGGAATGGCGAGTGGGAGATCCCTCACGGAACCTTTGAGATCAGGGTTGGCACCAGCTCTAGAGACGTGCGCCTGCGCCAGAACATCAAACTTTGAGACAACACTAATCTATTCAGTTAAGTTATATGATACCAGTGAGTCACAATATTAAGTATCTTACCGCATTGGGTCGAATGGTCGTGCCAAAGTGTGTTAGGACGGGCACTGTCATGGCCCCAGGGGCACTTTCATGGCCCAGAGGCAAGCATCTCGCTCCAGTCCCTTTGAGTTATTACTTGCGTTTACACGAATTGGCCGTCCTTATCGACCACAACTCGCTGCGTTATATAGCCCAGCTGCGGTGCAAGGTTCCAGGCTGAGTTAAATTCGCGACTTTAAACGATAATAGTACTCCACAAACGATACGGAGAATTAATATCAACAATCTCAGACATATTTTGCAGAAAAGACTATAAAATGGCAATTGTTTGGAGCCTATTCAGGCAGAGAGGCGGGTGGGCGATTCTGCATGGTCTGTAGAATTCCAGATACGACGATAAAGCCATGCTGACATCAATGCGAAGCCATGAAGCAGAAACAAGAGATATTTTTGGCTTCATTGGAGTTGCTTTAACGCCGGGTGCTCACCTATGTGGCGACATTTCTAGTCCAATCGCTAGGTTCATGGTGGATAGAGTGCCGCGATATGGTGGGGGAGAGCAAGGCAGGACAGGACAGGGCGGTGCACGATCCAGCCAGAATAATCATAAGTTCTCCTGTGTAGAGCCGGTTAGATTGTTATCGTCGGCGATGATCATCGGGGTTGGGGTGGTGGCTATTTCTTATCGCTTGAGGTCGCTTGAGGCATAGTCCTAGCAGGCGGTACTGCGGGCCACGAAGCGGTATTCAAAGTATAGAAGCTACTCGCCAAAGTTAGACACTCGTGGAGCAACTTTTCAAGGGTTGTTGCGTGGCGGGGCAGAAATAGGTATTACTCCTTGATCAGTCAGTGTGATCTGTCGTCGGCACGCACGTTCCATTCTACTTCCGCACATATCCTTGCCCTTAATAATATGTACGCCGCCAAATACCCCATGACAGTCAGCAACGCATGTTATCAACGCATGTCATCAACGTCTTAGTCCCGAACCCCTTTATACTCGCTAGCGTCAGTTGCGCGATGGTTGGGACTTGACAAGAGCTTGTGCCGTGCTGAAATCGTGCACGTACGTGTATTTTCAGTGTCGTTTTTGCAATTGCTGCATCATGGGGGAACCGGGACCACTAGAATGACTCCGCACGAAGGGTCGTAGAGCGCAAGCAATCTTATCATAACGCCTCGCTTAAATTAACCGTTCTAGAAATCGGGTGCTCCATTATCGGGAGAGAACCAAATATGGACGCCAAGGTCGCACGCCTGCTTCGTACGAACCCAATTCGCATTGTGTCGCCCAGGTAGCGAGCAGAGTGCATGGCCTATGATCAAAGATTTCCCTGTGTCTTGTTGTTGTGCAGCCAAAAGGGGGAGAATTGAGCTCACGTGTTTGCCGTTCTTTTTTTTTCCTCTGCATCGCTTCGCAAGTAGGGTTTGGCGACGTGCGGATAATAGGATGGATCGTCGGTAGGGTAAGGCTAGACCCCTCGCGCCGCCGTTATCATGCCGTCGCTATCGCCGAATCGTGGAGTAATCATCTGGGTTTGGGTGCTCTAATGTGGAGATTCTGATAAGTGTTGTGCGTCTTATAAGCTTTCGCGCGCGCACAGGATTGCTGCAATTTGAATGAAATCGAATATGTGGCGCGAACATGTTTTCCCCAAAGCGGACCGCGCTGAAACGAGCTCGCAATCCAGTGAAATGCGTGAACAATTCAGCACCGAGTCCACAGAGATCGGTTTCACTCACGACGACCTCTTGCTCGAGAGCCTCGGCTACAAGCCGGAGCTAAAGCGCGAGTTCTCGCCGCTCGAGCTGTTTGGTGTGAGCTTCTCGATCATGAGCCTGGCCCCCAGTATCGCTTCTGTGCTTGCCGACTCAATTATCGCCGGCGGTGTGGGCCTCACTTGGGGCTGGTTCGTGCCGTGTGTGTTCATCATGTCCATTGGCATCACGATGAGCGAAATGGCCAGCGCCATGCCCACGGCCGGCGGCCTCTACTGGTGGACTTACAAGTATGCGCCCGAGCGGCCGGCAAAGCTGAAGAGCTATTTGTCGTTTCTGTGCGGCTATGCCGATTCGCTGGGCCTGATTGCCGGTGCCGGTAGCATTAACTACGGTGCGGCCGAGCAGATTCTGTCGTGCGCGACGTTGATGAACGACTACAATCCTTCGAATGGGGTCACGTTCGCCGTTTTCTTTGCTGTCATGCTGCTGCAGTGTCTCATGGGGTTGTTGCCCAACATGATCATTAGAAAAATACAGACAGCGACGATCTTGATGAATATCGTGGCCGTGTGCATAATATGCATTGCGCTGCCGGTTGGCATGCACCACAACGGCATCAAGCTGAACTCGGGCGACTTTGTGTTCGGCGACACGTCAAACTACACGAACTACCCCTATGGCATGAGCTTTCTTTTGTCGTGGATGGCGTGCATTTGGACCGTATCGTCGCACGACGCCTGTGTGCACATGGCCGAAGAGGCAAGCAACGCGGCTACGGCCGTGCCCTTCGGCATCCTCATGTCTATAGGGCTGTGTTGGGTATTCGGGTTCCTAATCATGGCAGTGCTAGCGGCCTGCATTGACGGGTCGACCCAGGGCATGACAGAGCTAATGAACGCGAACCTGCCGTTGGCGAACATCCTTGAGCGGGGTCTGAACAGAAACTGGGCAGTGGGGATCATGGGTCTCTTTTGCGTCATCCAAGTGATGATGGGCCTGTCCGCCTTGCTTGCGACGTCGCGCCAGGTCTATGCGTTTGCACGCGACGATGCGCTGCCGTTCAGCCGGTGGCTGA
Organism: Entelexis vaccinii; assembly: GCA_004125185.1. Classification (NCBI taxonomy): domain Eukaryota; kingdom Fungi; phylum Ascomycota; class Dipodascomycetes; order Dipodascales; family Trichomonascaceae; genus Entelexis; species Entelexis vaccinii. The sequence continues at coordinate 2,987 of NRDX01000039.1, read as the reverse complement.
AGGTTACAACCAAGAACCAGCTGCCGATCCCTGCGCTGCTGTTTTCTCTCCTCATCGCCACCTGTTTAGGACTGCTTATCCTTGCCGGCCCCACGGCGGCAAACGCCATCTTCTCAATGGGCATGTCGTCCGTGTACTTGGCGTGGTGCTTGCCGATTTTCTGCTACGCGTTCTCGAACCAGCGGATCACGAAGCCCGGCCCGTTCTACTTGGGCCATGTCGTGTCGAAGTGCAACGCGTGGGTCGCTTCTATCTACGGGATTTTCGTGATCTTCGGCCTGTCTATGCTTCCCAGCGACGTTCCCGTAACCAACTCCAGCGAAATGAACTACGCGTGTGTAGTCTGTGGGGCTGTGTGGTTCGGCGCCTCGCTTTACTGGCTGATCGACGCGCGGAAGTGGTACAATGGCCCCAAGGTGACGCTTAGTGACGCGCAGCTGACCGAGGTACTTGAGGCGGTTGAGTTGGAAGCAACCGAGAATGCGTCAGAGAAGGAGAAGTCGTGAAGCTCAAAACACAGCGCTGCTGTTTATTATTACCCCCCAAATTTATGAATTTTATTCAATATGCTCCCGCGCGTCGGACGTAGGCAATGCGTTTCGGGCCCAACAGTACCCATAAACATAGTCAAGGAATTTTGAGCCTGAACCTGAGGATGCGTTCGAGAATTAACTTCCATAGTGGGGGCTAATTAGGTGGTACATTATCGATCTTCTAAAAAGTACAGAATAGCCTCCATTCCAGTATAATACGTATCAATGGCAGTACGTCCATTTGTTCTGGCGGGTGTATTCACGCCATCTGACTGGACGGTTGTGGGGGTGCCATAGAGTAGGCTTATTGTAGGGGGCGCCGTGGGGGTGCCGAGTACTGGGGGCGTAGGCTTTTTACCCCTGCCCCATTCCGTGCCCTCTCTCCCAGCTGAGTCAGAACCCCCCTTCTTAATGGCGAGCACGGCGAGCACTTAGCCTGAGCGAGGCTGTGAGTGGTGTCTGCGCGATTAGAGGGCCTTAGGTGGTGGTTGGCAAGTTTAGCGAGCGAGCGCAGCGAGCGGACAGTACGCTTATCTGGTTAGGCTATTGTGAGTGTGCCATCTGGGTGAACGGTTACTCCTGGGCCTACGTGTAGACCATTACTCCACGCGCCTATGGCTGTGTCTGCGCATTTGTGCCCAGGTGCCTATCGAGGAGTAATAAGCCGTATCGAGGAGTAATGCTCTGTAGGCCGGGTTTTCAAAGAAATTGGAAACTACCAGCCGCTGCGCGCGGTCTGGCGCCGAGCTAATCTGCATGTGTACAACATGCAGTGATTATATAAGTAGAGAACAGAACTTTCCTAACTAGGTTATTTATTTTCTACCCGGGTCCGCTCCAGTGTGCCCGGGGATCGTAAAAGACGCAGTAATCTCAGCCATCTCACCACCGCTTTTGCTATTCCCGATGTACTTGAACGTTACTCGCATTTACCAGTCGCTGCTGCTCCTGGCTCCTCACTCTGAGTATGAGCGCCGCATCGCCCTCGAGCCGAGCTCCCCAGTGCTACCGGGCTCTGTTACGCTTACTTCTGCGGCCACGACAAAGGACGTTTTAGCTGTTGCACCCACACCATCTGCCAGGATCGTATCCGAGGCCGAGACAGACGATGACTCTCACAGCGGTTCTAGTTCTTCTACTGATAGGCTGGGGCATTTGGGCATCCTTTAATCGTCGCCGCCGCGCAAAAGGAGATCTGGAATCTGCGAACCTAGAAGGTGCATCAGACGGATTATTAGACGGGGATGACAGAGAACGAAAGGTTTGTAATGGATTCATTCAATGATTCTGGGACGAGTGTTACAGGTGGAACTCCAGAGCAGTAAAGCCCCTTCCCTCTCTTCCTAAAAGGAACGTACATCCGTGTCTCGCAATACCCCTAGTCGCGCTCCCACTAAAAATGATGCCTAGCAACCTCGCAGAAATGCGAGGCGCTCAACCAAAATTCAAGAGCGAGATCCACATATCTCGTCTAATCTCGTATAATATTTATTCAATTCCGCTGAACTGCCTCTGAATACAGCGGTGGTGCCTCGTTTACTGTTTCCTCGCTCAGTTCTTCGTTCTTATGAACCGCTGGCGAGCTTACAAGCATATTGGGCCAACGAAATGTCTCCTTGCGCTTACCGGGAATGTCCACCACAATAGCAATATTGTACTGCAGCCGAAAATGCATCGAGCAAAACGGCCCCGCAAGGGGGCCCTTCAGTTGCCACTGGCGCGATGCGCCGCTTAGTTCCAGTGATTTGATTTCCTTCTTCACCAAGATGCTTTCAACGAGCTCACGGTGCATGAGTACCTTGGACTCGGTACAGCGGCACATGATAACGCATTTTTCAAGGTACACCTCCACACAGTGTATAAGAGCAGGTGTCTTGAGCTTCACCCCAAGCACAATGTCACATAAATCCGGTGCTTGGGGAAACCAGCGCGGCAACCTGAGCGTGCAACTGATGTCTCCATGACTCTGCTCTCCACTAAACTTGTCACCGACGGTGAGCACCTCCTGCTCTGAGGGCAACTGAAATATCTGTACCTGCAGGACGTCCTCCACCGTCATACGAACTTTTTCGTGTGCTTCAATAATTGCACTGGCTCGAAGAGCCCACCGAATTCCACATTCAGGGGCACCGTCCACTTCAAGGCTTGGCGGATAGTAGCCGTAATCGCGTGGAATGGCCATACTATAGGCAAAATAGTGACCACCAGGGAGACACTCTTGGTTGTCTTCAAGCAAATCGATTGCCTTACGCTTAGACGTGACTTCCTTCGCTCCGCATAACGGCAATTTTATACGCTCGATACACATTAGCGTGATGCTAATGCTGTGGACACAGAGCTCGGGCTGTTGAGTGGCGAGCAGTACACTGCCGCTGATGGTGTCGCCCTCGACATAGAAGTCGCGCTCGTCGTCGATTGACAGCTTGACGATTGGCCATGCTATTTCCGCACGGT